>JAAGAY010143716.1:0-38151 GCA_011801015.1 Ardeotis arabs | reverse complement strand
TAACACATCTGTCCCAGTAACTTCCAGGTTGAATTACAGCAGATCTTTAGAAAGCTATTGCCTCTCACTGTAGGGAATGTCACAGGCAAACTATATAATCCAGTACTTGGAATGGCAGAGCAGAAGTTATCACTTCAGACTTCTACTCTTCACTCTGGTCCTGACTCACTGTGTGGTCTTAGGAAAGTAACTTATTTTTTTCTGATTTCTCCATCTTCTGCAGTGAGGAAAATAATATTTAAAAGCCTCAGAGAGGGAGTGGTGAGATGTAATAAATTATTTGAGGAATGCTTTGAACTATTCAGATAAAAGATGCTATTCTGTAAAAGTAAAGAAAGACACTACCATGTATTCAAATTTGAAAACTGATTACTTTTCAGAATGTGTTCTTTCTCTGCATTTGTGTCACGTTAACAACTACTGCGGAACAAATCTGGTTAGGTGAAAAACTGAATGTCACGATGCATTGTTTTGAATATTTTAGAAAGAAATAGTGTAAAAGTTGGTTTGGATATTTTCACTCAACTTGTAATATTTTTCTCTAATAGAAAGAGTGTTTTCATTATGACCAGATTTTGTCTTAGTTTCCACTGGATAAAGCACTTTTCAATAGGACTCTCTCAGTCACAAAAACTGTCCCTTTCTTGGCTGTCCAAATATCTGGTAGAAAATTGGGTTCTGGAGAGCAATTGCTACCTCTTTGAAATTAATGGGACAGTTTGTACTCTGGACTCTCACTGTGACTGGATACTAAAAAAATAGAGGGTTTCATCTTCAAGACCATAATAATAATGCTTGGCACTGGCATGAAGAATAATTCAGATCATTAAGCCTTAAAAAAATATCCAGCACCTTTTTCAGAGTGACTTTTACAATTAAGTTCCAATAATAATCCTTATAATTTAGTGACTATATCTACCCTGCTAAATGCATCTGCTTCAAAAAGTGATCCTTGGCATTTAGGCTAGTAGTGATGCAGAGTGACGTGAACACACAGTGGGAATCCTGCTGGTTCAAACTGGCACTTTGTGTCCCTAAGAAATTATATTGTTATTATTTTATTGCAGCTTTCTAATTCAAGGTGTCCAAAAAGCAAGAGAGAAGTAAGACAGCAAGGAGGATAAGGTCCACAGTCAGTGACACCGCAAGGTAGTCAGCTGAGTAAAATTATTTAGTTGGCCCAGTAAAGGACCATGACAATTAAAACCTCAGAGATATGTGCTGGGGGCATCAGCCCTGCACATCTCAGCTCCTGGCCCTTCACTATTCACAAGGACATTTTCTGTACAAGAGACCACAGCTGGAGCACAATGACTCCAGGAGCAGTATCTCAGTGGAGAACATGGAAGAGAGATGAGGAATATACCAAAGCAATCATTGCTGCAGTCTGGTCAACAACTGCTACACGTAGTGATGTTGCAAGACAGAAAAGTGTAGGGGGAATGCTCCCAAAATAATGATAAAACTTTAGACTTGGCAGAAGTGGTAAATCTGGATTAATGGAGTTATATAGCTGGTCTTAACTTGTTTTCAAGGTCTGTACAAACAGGTGCTTTAGAAATAAAATTTCTATGGTAAGAACCATAGAACCTGTGCTCTTTGCCTCTCTTTTTCCCGCTCAGTTGAATTAGTTTAGAGTTCTCAAAGCCTTTGTAGGACTCAGGAGAAACATCTGTGATCGTTTGAGAGGTCTCAGGCTCTGAATCCTGGTCACAGAGAAGAACACTAGACTGAAATCTAAGTCTAGGAACATGCCCTAAGATCCCAAAGTCAAAAGTAGTGACCAGTCTCTGCCCTGTCTGGGTGGGCTGAGCTAACACTACAGAGGAACAGTGGACTAGACTGTAGAAGTGGCACTGACAGCAAGATACACCTCCACTAAAGTCAGCCTTCACCAGCAGAAACTCTGATCCTTCATCTACAAACAGAAGAGAAAGAAAAGGAAAGCTGTTTATGTTTTTACTTCAAGTTGAAATTCTTTAGCAAGCACAAGAAACAGCTTTCTAAGTTGCATTCACCAGTGCTTCAACACCTACCAGTGCTTCAACACCTACAGCAGTTCTGCTCGACTCTATACAACAGTTTTGTGGAGTGGCAGGATCAAAGCCATTAGCAACAATTCTGAAAGGTTAAATAAGAACAAACAGCATTAAAGGGCTACTATGATCATATTCAAAGAATGTCTCCATGAAGGAGATATTGATGCATCCTGGTTCTGTCCAGAATACGCTACAGAAAGCTTCTGGGCAGCAGGAGCTGGATGAAAAATGTAATTTTTCATAAAACTGAAGATCAGGTTTTTAGCAAAATGAAAATTCTTATGGCAATGATCAAAAATAAATGTTTGCTTTTCCCCCAGACCTCTCTTGCTTTCTATCCAGCTGCTGTCAAGGGCAGAATCACAACTTCAGCCATAGTTTAAAAGGTACTTTTGTGAAATCCTTTGTCTGCAAAAATATCTGGAGGACAATAGATTCTCTTCTTACCAAGAACGAGAAATGATCTGCCATTAATAAATGCGCAAAACTGAATAATGAAAGAGAAGAGAATTAAACATCAGGGGTGGCATGAGACCTGCTAGGTAGGCATTTGCCACAAACCCCCTGATATCCTGTACTTTGTCACAGCACTGGCATAATCTTTACTTCACTATAATGCTTGTTTTGCATACTGAAATTATATCTATCTGCCTTGCGAGAATAAACAGATGCCAGCTTCTCTGTGCAGGTTCTGACCTGGCTGGAGAGGAGCATCCCTGGTTTAGAAGCTGGGTTGGCACGGTTTTGCATCCTGAGGAGCTTGTGTTGCCTCATGGCAAAATCTTCAGGGTGGTGATTATTTCATGTTTGTATGAAACGCAGCAGGACTGGTTTTGGTTGCCCTTGCTAGCTCAAACAACACAAAAATAACAAATAATATGTTTTTGTTCACACATAGTTTCAATGTCTTTTAGCAGTTTAAATGTGGTTGTTATTAGCAGGGACCAAAAGAGAGTCGAGAAAGGGCTTCTAAAGAATGCACATTAGCAATTAAAGCTTCTTGAACTGGGGAAAGTTTAGATTCAGGACAATGTTAAACATAGAATTAAACACCATACATACCATGATTTCAGCAACAACTTAGATATAATACACCAAATTCACTCCTGATTTATAGTATTACAGTGGAGTTGTGCCAAGAGGTGAATCTAACATGCTGACACTGTTGAGCAAGAAATCCATACATGTACAAGTAAGCATCGTGAAAGCACTTACAATTTAATTTCTCAGAATGTTTTCCTGTCCCTTTGGGAATCAATGGTGACCAGAAGTACATTGGAACAGAGCTGGTCAGCAAAGGCTGCAAGTATAAAAATACAGAGGAAGAAGAAGAACCAAAAGCCTTTCCTTTACGTGAACAACACTGTTTTGTCATGACTACGTTCTAATATCTACAAGTCCAGATTAGTTCTGGTAAAAAATTACTAGAATCACCTTTCTCTATGAGGTGAAGCTCACCTTTGTCACAGATAATTTAGAATATAAATTGCCACATAATAGTTATTAATTGCTGGCTCACTATTGAGCCACCATCATTCGTCCTTACTCTCTAGAGTGGATGAGTTTGTGAATAGGATGATACAGATTGTGGTGTTGGGATAGGACACTGAAAAGGAAAAAAAAAAAAGAAAGGAATGAGTACAACCAAAGGGCTGGACAGTTTTCCCGATCTACCTCCTGACTTCATAGCTGGTAGCTGCCAGATGTATGGCCCATACTTCAGAGCATGCCAAGGACAAGCCCTTATACAAGTTCTGATACAGAGGATGACAGTGGCTTTCCTGGAGCTCTCTCTTTCACTGTACGGTAGACACAGGGTTCCTGTAAACAGCAGCTTAAGCAGCTTCTGGTCCCACCACCAGGAACTGCTCACGCAGAATCATATTAATCACACGACATTAGCCTAGGCAGGGAAGCACACTACTTACAGGTCACAGCTTGGCCACCACTGATGCAGAACAGAAAACTGAATTTTACTCTCTTCTGGGTTACAGATATGATGTTTATTGTTGCTATCCTCATTCCACTAGCCTTCATACTGAAACTAGTGTGGAAAGAGAAGACCATTCCACGTGTTATACACAAATGTGAATGTTACCGTGCAAGAGATTCACATCACAGATTCTTTGCTGTCATGTGTCACATTAACCAACATGCAGAAACCATATCCAAGCAAACGGCTGACTACAAGCTACTGCTGATGAGATTTTTTTTTTTTTAAATGTATTCAGGCTTGTGGGTAGGTGTCCTACACACCTTTGCACTAATGCTAGTTCCCTTACAATGTGGAATAGCTCCTTTTTCTCATTTACCACTGTGCAGCAGCAGATGGCCAGGAGCAAGTGGGAACCTTCCGGGCAGCCATATGGGACTAGGTACAAAGAAATACAGGAAGGTAACTGGACAGCTAACAAAACATGGTAGCACAGAGAAAATTAACTTGATACTCAACAGTATTTGTTCCACTGTGACAGTGCTACTAATCTCAACAGAATTAAAAGCTTCAGAGCATTTTTGTCCATGATGTATGGCACAGGTCTCTTTATACTGATACAATCTGTTTTCCACCAGCATAAGCCACCCAAGTAGACAAGCCCACTGTGAACACGTAGGGTGTTTACAGCGGTTGGCCTGTCATGCAGATTAAGTCTGAGCTGGAGCAGCCAATCGTTTTGATCTCCTGGCAGCGTACGGGGCAGATGGAATATTAATCTTCTGAAATATCTTACTACGCAATTTATAACAATCAGGGGACTGATGAGAAAAACTCAGACTGATATTATGGAAAATGGGCCATTTAATAATCGGGTTCCAGCAGACTTAGAGAAATGGGTAAGAGATTCCAGACATATTTGAAGACTTCGAAGGCACCAAGGAAATAATCAGTTTAATAAAATGAAAGTCCAGTCTGGAATTGCCTCATTTGCAGCTTGCTTGACATTTTATGAAGTTTTTGGTGCCAGTACAATACAATTGCTCTCTCAGGATAATTAAAGCACTCAGTAACATATTATTGAACGAGACATTCAGTGTCTGACTAAAATTTTGTCTCAAAACCTCAGACATAAAACATTTTAACATAATCAGACATGAGAACTGAGTAGCAACATTTGAATGCAGAGACCGGTCAGGACTCCTCTACCTCTTAATAGGCTCTACTATTCCAGGATGGGTTCTCCTTGCATTATAGGATGTGACTCCTGCTGTGCTCTGCACTATTTCAAAATCACACTTAAAAAAACCCCTCAGTTCACAGCATCTTTTTTTCAGCGGGACTATCGACACACTGTGACAGCTCTGTCCAGAACCGAAGCTTGTTAGTTACATTATAAATCACATCAGCACAGAAGCAGATGGCCTGTTGGTGCATGTCACTTTGCACATGCTGCAGCTCACAGTGCAGTGTCTGGCTGCAGGGCCAAACCATAACACAACATGAAAACATCAAACTAATGACCTTATTTTGACTTCCTAGACCAATGGGTGTAATGCAACCTCACGTTTCCACTGATGCAATGCATCCTCTGAGTGGACATTCAAAGGCAAGGACACAGGTCTTACTCAATAGTCACTGCCTGTAAAAATCTCACTAACAGCAAGAAAGGAGTCACAGTCCACAGCCAATAAAGGTCAAGAGCTTACCATCTAACACAAGCACAAAGACAACTGGGATACTTCTCTCTCACCTGTTCAAGGCAACAGGGAAAAATATCTTGCCAACACAGGCTGTTGGTGTGCTGCAGCTTGTCCATGAACTGACATCCTAATAAAACGAGCTGGTATTGCAGAAAACAGTGACAACTCAGAATCATTTGCCTGTGTTTGTGTAATGTAGTGCTTTCACATTCCTTTCCCAGGCCATTTGTTTGCAAACTGGCTTCTTACTTCACCAGTGAAATTGAAAGACAAATCAGTAAAGAAAGTACAGAGCCTGCAAAGTGTAACATCAGGGCTTGTTGTGCCAACAATGTTGGCATTTCAGGTACAAGGAATACATTGAATAAAGATTAAAGAATAATTGATTGAAGAACAAAGATGACAAGGAATGATACAGACCATTCTATTTGCCTAAAAGTGAAGTGCTCCTGACAGAGGATGGATGGACGGATTTACTTTTACTCAGAAACACCATCCAATTCTTGAAATGCCAACCCAAGGAAGTACAAATGTGGTTTACTGTCAAACAAAAGATGTAATTTCAGTGGAATGGCACTTCCTTCATTTGATCTGCAGATTGCACCACATAGTTACAAACAGAAAAGTCCCTAAAACTTTGTGGGTGGCAACACAAAGGAGACATAAAGACCCTCTGGATATATTACAACATTATGGTACAACTCTGTTTATTAAGTCACTCTTTCGTTCTCTCCTTTAAAAGTCTACAGTGATTTTCCCCTTCCATTCTCCTCCACTTCACTTGTACAAATGGATTATTTGAACAAGTCTAACCCAGGCCACCATGGCAGCACCAAGGCTGAACCTCAGCTCTTTCCTGTGGAGGTGAAGCGGGACACTCCATGGCTGCAGCACGTCCCCTTCCTATCAAGGGGCTGCAAGGCTCCTGGGAACTACCCTTAACAGATGAGAGCTACCCATCTGTATATCCCAGTCTCTTTGTCTTCTAGTTGCTTCCATGCAAAGAAAATAAAAGGTTTACTGGCTGCCTTACTGAGGTCTTATGGTTTCTGTCCCCAGGGTTGCTTCTATCAATGGAAGGAGGCGGGCAAAGAGCTCCAACACTACTGCCTTGTTAACAGAAAGCCACCTATGCAAAAGATCACCCTACAGGAGCAACTGCCTCCCAGTATAGGGATGACAGTGATGAGAGTGACTGAGCAACTGTACAGTGATTCAGACTGTTTGCCCTACAGGAATTCCAGCCCCTTAGACATACTCTTCCCTATACAAGAGTAGTGACACTTTGTTTGTGCTGTCGTTTTCCTTCTTGTATACTCCTATTTCTAATTTCAATTCACATCCTAAAGCACTCCACAGCGGCATCATTCACTACCTTTCAGGATACAGCGATTAAAGTCACCAACAATGAGATATTTCTCTCTTGGAATGTTTTTGCTATCACACATAGCTCACATAAGATTTGTGCAGTTTTTTTTTTTGTCATAATTCCCACAGGAAAATGAAACAATTTAAACACAGCATAATAGAATGATGGGGATTGCAGTTTGTTGCTGGCCTGCTGTGAGGTGAGTTATTGCTCAGTAATCAGAGCTCCAAAGACCATTCTATATTTTTCTGTGGTTCACTAGCACTAGTACAGCATTGCTTCCTGCTCCAACACTGATGCAGAGGTGTTAATTATTTGCAAGACTGCTTTCTAGCTATCCACACAAGATGGGCTAATTAAAAATGTACATCTCAAACGTCATCCTTGTCTTAGAAAGTGACATCAAAATGCATATCACCATCTGGATCAAGTCAGGATTATTTTTGGTATCACTTGCCAGAGAATTGCTGGGTTATAAACACAATTGATCGTAACTGGCTATCATAAGGAAAGGCAAGGAAAAAAGCAAACACTTTAGACAGATGTGCTCCTATAGTCCTGATCTTTATGCTGCCAATACAAATAAAAATGATTAAAGCAGAGATAGCTGTAATTCGCAGTCCCAGATATTTGAGATCAATAAAACAATAAAGAATGTATAATGCAACTTTGCGTTAATTGCTCTACTTAGTGTGGCCAGAAGTCACATCCTTCTGTAAGTACAATAATTCTCTTGTTAGTTGCATGGGCCCAGGATACCCTGACTTGATCCATATATAATAATGATATATCTGATAGAATTACAGAATAATACTCAAAAACCTACCTGGTGGTTTCTCATTCTGCCAACATTTGACAGCTCTAAGCCAGCCTCAGGAGACCACTGAGTCCATTCACAGTAAGGCACGGGACACTGCCGTGGATTATCTGGGTCTCAGCTGCAGAGCTGTGGTGTCTTCCTGGTTTCAGAAAGGATACAATAGCTCCACGTGAGTTGGGGATATGACACTTCCAGGATGACCAAGGCAATCACATGTTGTATCTGCCTCTCTTTAGTTTTTAAACCAAAAACAGGAAAAAGTCTTCTAATGTTGTTTCTGGAACAAGTGAATAATAGTAAATGATGTGGAACATTCCAAAAAGCAAAGGCCAAAATTAGTAAGTACTTGACCAGGCTGCAGATTTCTGCTGCTGAATTTAAAGCCATGCATCCACTGCCATATCTTTCCCTTTCACCCACCCCAAAAGGGATGGTGCTATAGCAAATTAGCAGGAGAGACATTGACAGAGTGGAACAGAGGGTATGGAGTTAAAAAAAAACTAAACAAAACCAAACAACAAACCAAACACCTTTGTAGTACCCCAGTAAGATAGTCTCATTATGATCTTTAATTAGGAGTGGTGATCTCATTGAAACACTCTGAGCAGTCTTTAGGCAATCTCAAGCGGGTAACATACAAAACCACATTCAGCTAACTGTAGAAATTAAGAAAGCCTTCTGATAAGAACTGCACAAATATTTTGAATTGTCACTTCATCTGGCTTTTTCTTAAGACTATTTGTAGAGGTGCCAGTGCATGCAACCTTGGTCCTGCAGCCAGAATGCGGTTTATCATCCTAGTGATGCTGCAGTCAGAAAGGATTCAGCTTCCTCACTGTGTTGTCTCATTGAGGCTGCATGGAGTTAAGATGATATTTTTTCCACAGCTACCTGAAAACCACCATTCTTGTGAATAATGTGGTGCACTTCATATTAATTTGACACAGTTTAAGTTACAGGTATTAAAATGCAAGGAAATTGCCTTGAAGAGTTAATTAAGAGGTGTCTTTCAGCTGAATACAAATTTAGAATTGGCTTAATCTCTGAACGGTACCACTAGTACCAAACTTACAAAAAGTGCAGGCTAGCAGAAAGCAGCAGAGCACAGCAGTAAATCTGCAAAGCTATTAGTCTTCTAGACGGCTGTTACAAATACAGCAGAAGCTGATGGATCTCCATAATCTCAAATGTAAGAAGTCATACCTTTCATTCAGAGGAGTGCTTTACAATCATTAATTAAACCTCATGACACTGCAGGGAGTTAGTAAAATGCTAATGCCAGTTTTGCAGATGTGTAAATTAGCCCATTTATCACTTGATATTTGAATGTACTTGATCACATCCAGGGGAAACTGAATTGGAACCTTTGTATCTATTGATTTTCCTCTGCTAGAGGATATGATATCTCCAGAGACTTAGAGAAGAAACGTTCAATTTAAAAAATGAAATTACTTGGAATAGTAAAGACTGTTTAATCTTTTACCTTTCCTCAACAAAATTTAAAATAAAAATTCTCCCTCTATTGTGCCTAACACTTAAGAAAAAAAGATACACAAGTTTAGGAAGGTATGAAATAAGTTACTGTTTCTCTATTTTATTTGCCTCCTAAACATTTTCAAGAGCCCTTTTCCTGTAGAAATAATTAGAGATAAGTGTGGTTAAATTACCAAGCTACTTTCAAGTCCACCCCATTCCTAGATGCAAGGAAGTAACACTAATGCACAACAACATATGACTATGCTTTCCAAACAGGAGGGAAAGGCAGATGAGAAGTAAGTGAATTCTTGATTTTCAGAGAATTTAGAAAACTTCAAGTCCATTTGCTCTGGATGACAAATATAGCTAACACTAGAAGCTTTCAAAAGACGAGACATATTGAGAGAATAGATGGAACAAAATATTTGGTGTTGTGCAGCCTTAGTGCCACACTCGATAAAGGGTAATATGTCTGGCCTCTGAAGTCAATAGACTCTTGAATGAATGGCAAAAGGACTGGGGACATCTCTAGCATATGGCACTTCTCAGAAGTGTTAAGGGAGGCCTGATCTTGTAATTTAGTGGGCAGGAAAGCAGCTGAAGCTGAGTGGTCCTAAGGCTTTCAGCTCTCTTCCCACTTCCCATCTGTTTCAAAATCAGGACCCAGCAGAGAATACATTGCACAATAAGCACGTAACTGATCACACAAAATTACATGGTGCCTCCCCATTGAGCTGTATCCTGTTTTGGTTGCAAAACCTTTGGGAAAACATGGCAGTAATGCTGAAAGGGACAATGGACAGAGCTGGCAAAGCTGTAGAAGCCTGAGTATGATTGCTACTAATATTACAGCTATACAACTTACTAAGCCAGGGGTAATCAGATCTTGTGTTCCGGGCAGAAAACTGAGTCCTGCACCACCTAAAGTGATGCTTACCTCAGTTCTCTTCAGCCTTAGTTAGTCATGCTTTGGCTAGGTAAACTTATCCAACTTCCTTTGAAGCATCATGTCCTGACAGCTGCTAGGAATAGGATATCTGACCTGATAGGTATAGCAAATCCTAAATTCCTGGAAAGGCCTCCTTTGAGCCTACTCTTTGGTATTTCCTTTCTTATGGAAATGGGCAGAACTGTCAGCCTCCTTGGAAACTGCAATTAATCCAGGGTGAGGAACTCATTGCCATAACAAAGATGCAGACAAAATTGTTTTTTCTTCTCAGCACGTCTACTACTCAAACATTCTGGTCAAGCCACACACAGTAGGTTCAGCTTTGAGCTTGAAGCCAGAAAGTGCTCCAAGGCTGTGCTCTTGACCGTGATGCCTACTATAAAGTGCTGTGCTAAATAAATATCTGACATGTATCCGGGACTTATTCACTGGAAGGATCCCAAAGTGTTTTGCGTGCTATATATAGGAATCACTTCATCTGCCACCAAAATGTGGTTACATCTGAAGTGAAAGGGAGGGCAGGGAACAGAAACACTGCAGCAATGATGTGAAAAATAGATCAGCTAATTTTAAAGGCAGATGAACTGTCATTTCTTGAGCCCAAATAAGAGCCTTTGAATCCCACTTATGTAACAGAAGATGTCACAAAAAAACTTCAGTACTGCCCTATTGTCAGGGCTCCCCATTACTGCTGAAACACAGTGGTCCTGTGGAGCAGCTCTCATGTGCATCTGTCTTTTAATCATAACACTGTTACTTTAAACAAAATTGGGAACACCAGGAGGACTTGGCATGATGACACCAACTCCAAACACTGAAGACAAGGCAGCACAGAAGGAAAGACTGATAATAAACTACCTGACAACAGACATCTCTGTAGTTCCAGTTCTTCACAGTCACTAACGCATTCATCCTCACAGCAGCCCTGTAAAGTAATCAGTTACACAGAGGAGGAACCAAAGGCTCAGGAAGACTCACATCCTCCATACCCAGCAGTTGCTCTTCAGGTTAGACCACAGTGCCATAGCCTCATCAAAGCCTCTAGGCAGAGGCTGAGGATTGAACCCTCTCTCCTTGGGGACTTGGACAAGCCTCACCAGAGTTTGGGGCCTCAGTTGCTCAGGCCTAAAGCACTCTCACGGTCATGGGACAGGACTGGCAAGGTGCAGGTTGGGGCTTCACTTCTGGCTGTTGCTCCAGGAATGAAGTATGTTCTAAGACATCTTCCTAATTGCTGCTAGGCTGTACCCAGTCTTTGAGTTCCCATTTATCATCGACCATAGAGCTGGAGCTCTCCTTTGGCTCTTTCCTAACACAACACACTCCATCTCACCCGAGGGCATCTAACCCCTTCCTTCAGCTCAGCATAACAGCTTGCATTGGGAATGAAGCATCTCCAAAGCAGCAAGAACAATGCTAGTGTTGGAGAAGGAAGCTAGTGCCTCACCAGAGCTTTACACCATCAATGGCTTCAAACTGCTGTCATTCATCTTCTGCCTATAACCACATTTCAAAGGCACTGCACAGCTCACAATGCTGGCAATCAGTTCTGGAGCTTGTCACCCCAAGCTTACAAATTCACTGTCTCAGTTAAGACTGAAAGCTGCCCTTTGGTGCTTTCACTAACTTAGGTCTGTTGGTTGCAGGTCAGTTCTCTCTCTCTGTTTCACCAGAAAAAGGTTTTTAAATAGGATGGTATTGTTTGGGTATAGCAAGAGTAGGGCTACTACCCAGGGTAAGACCAGAAGACAACACAAGGTGGGCAGTGACCTCACCAACCAGGCACAGTCCCCAAGCACCAGACACAGACAGGCAGAGCAAGGACAGTGACAGCAGCAGGTCCACCCCAGCGAGCATTGACTAAGGTAACAAGGCAGGTCCAAGGTCAAGCTAGGAAATCCAAATACCACAGGAACAGCACTGCAGACAGGCAACCTAGCAGCACAGCTCAGGCTGGGACCCAAGGCCCAGCCTAAATGGGCAGAAGGTGTGGTGGGGGCTCCAGGTGAGGCCAGTCAGGGCCACTAAGGCCCACGGTGTTACCTGGGAGGGACCACACCTACTAGTGTTCTCAGGGCCCTGAATGCTTCCCAAAGAAGTGTGTTTTTATAAAAAAAAAATCTGAAAGCTTTTCACACAGATAAATTTTGGAATTGTAGTGTTGAAAAGCATATAAAGAAAATCTCCGCATATGATAAAAATGCACTATAAGTTTTAAGGCTTTTAATTTCAACAGAATTTTATGAGGGACAGAATATTATAAAATATTCCTTCTTTTCTTTCCCAGGTAGATGACAATTGCACAAAGCAAGTCTAGCACTGTGTTGGATAGAAATGACCACAAAGAGAAAAAGATCTTTCCTTCCTATTTCCAGAAGACTAGATGTCAAGTCAGGGAACCTGTGAGAACAGTCTAAAACCTCCAGTCTTACCAGGAATGTAGGATTTGCCACACTGGATCAACTAATTGCCTCCTCAAGTGAAAGGAGTATTTTTGCAAATACACAGTGCTGCAAAGGAGCTGAGAAAGCTTGTGAACTTCAGAGGCAGACTGATACCTATTTCAGAACAGTGTGAAAGAAATACATGCTGCTCCTAGCAATGAGATGCCTCTTCTGTAGATAAAACTAACAGTTATAAATTATGAATTTGCTTGCATTAAAAAAACAAAAAAGCAAGTGAAAATCTGTCTTTTCTCTAAAGGATACATTTAAATTCAGCTGCTTCTGACTGAAGCAAATACGCAGTTAAAATCTTCCTGGCTTGTCCATTCTGCTTTATTTAAAGCATTTCTGACTGTTTCCTGGTAAGCTACTCTAGGAATATAGGCAGTCCAGAAGAGTTACATGTAGTTGAATTTAGTGAAGATGTGGGTTTTCACTTATCACTCAATAGTAGCATTTTTTTTTTTCAAGACTCAGCTTTCAGGTGCAAAAAATCCATTTAGAAAAAGGGAAAAAGCAAAAAGAAGTAAGTTTTTAGGCCCTGTGGTTGCAGAGAAACTTTTTGAAAATATGGATTGTAAATTCTCACAAGCCAGAAAAGAAACAAAAAGAATCTTATGTTTATTATTTTTAAAATGTCATTATTTTTAAGCCAATCACATAATTTGGGGGGTGGGGTGGGTGTCTGCTCCATGATATTTCAATGCCTGGTTTGCAAATGCTGGACTTTATAGTATTATTATTTCCTACCTATTTTATATTTATAGTATTGAGGCCTAAAATTCCAAGTTTCAGCAGAGTAGAATGCTTTCTTCTCCTAAGGTGATAAATCCCTGAAAATAATGGAAATACTGACAGAACTTTAACTATACTGTCTCAAATGAGACACTGTGATTTTTAGTTTCTAATTAAATGCATATTTCTTTCAAAATCGCCTCTTATATAACTTGTAAATCATTTCAGTGGCAGCTCAGAGGGAAATAAGGGGAATGTTGATCTTGGCAAGCTTTATCTTGGCAAGCAAAAAAGAATTTTCATCTGAACTTAAAATTCTTAAAACCTCTTATCCAAACAATATATATACTGGGTAAAAGAGATCTTTAAGAGAAGGAGACCAAAAAAAAAAACCAAAAAAAAAAAAGCATCGTCTAGTTTAAGCTTGCAAATTGACAGGTATTCTGCTGCCTCCCTGTGGAGACTGGGATGCTTTCATCTAGAATTTCTTTTGAACAGAATCAAGTGCAAGAACATTTTCAGCTCAAGCCAATTTGCAAGTGTATTTCTAATTACCTGTCTGGTTAATAAGTACAAACAATGCACTGGAGCAATACAGATGAATGCTGAAGGATGTCAAAGCACCGACTGGGCAGCCCCCAAGAGGAAACGCCATTAAGATACAGTATGATGTAAGTGGCTGCACAGCCCCGAGCTCTTTATCTTCTGCTCTTTATCTTCTGCATTAGGGCTGCACTTTGAGTGACCAAGGAACTGCAGTGGCATCCTGCTACACATTCCCACTACTCCTAAACTAAACTTAAGAAGGAAAAAAAAAACAAACCAGTTTTCTACTGGTTTAGACCCAAACCTGTTCTCTAGAGAGTTAGTGCAGGTAGAGACACAATATGCTGGCAGCAGTGCTGAGTTAGATGGGGTCAGGCTGCTACGAAAACGTAACTTCCACTTTGGGTCTCACTCTTCCCTGTGGGGCACAACAATTTGTGTTTCTATTCTATGCCACTCCTGAGGAAAAACTGTGGAGACAAATGACTCTGACCTTTCATTGAAGGAGAAAGACAACACTCATTTTACAGAAGACAGTAGCACAGCCAAGAGGTTCTGGAGGAGCCTTTTACAGGGAGAAAAGCATGGTGTTGCCCCGGAGTGACGAGGTGCAGAGCATCTGCAGAAGGGGAAGATGAGGAGCAGCTGCACTTCTTGGCTAGCCCCCAGAGAGATATGAGCCGCTGTTGACTCAGCAAGCATTGCCTGCCAGAATAAGGTCAGGTCAGCAGGTCAGCATTGCCCTGCTTGCCCTTCTTTAGCACTGGAAGGACTGATCAGATCTTTGTTGTTCCTCATCTCTTATTTCTACTTCCCAAATTTCTTCAGCAACTGGCACTCTCACTGCCATGTAACCCAGACGAAATGAAGCCTTCACTGCCATTACTACTGGGGAAGAAAGAAGAGATGGTGATCAGATTTCACCTCATCTGGGCCACCTGACTGAGACAAACCACCCTCTGGAGATGCATTGCTCCTTACTTAAGAATTGAATTACTGTCAGGGGGGATCTTCCTCTACTGATTATGAAGGAAGCTCAGGGGAGCTTCTTGATTTATGTGCCTGGAATTATAGGTGATTAATAGCAGATGGATAAGCAAGGACCAGGGGAACAGATATCAGCTTACTATCTGTTGTCCTGGTATATTTACCAGGACAACAGACACTGACTGCATTAGCTTCTCTGTGGCACCTTCACAGGCATCGCGATAAGACGACTCCACAGGAGCACAGGTCCAATTGGAGTTAATGCCATTTGTCCTCTGCAAAGTGGACAGTCTCCTGTCCAGGCCCAAGCCAGCAAGGCTATGAGATCATTGCCTCACACTCAAATCTTCCAACAGATCTTGATGAAGCCACCAAAACTGCAGAAGGCCGTAACGTATGTTCTGCCAACAGCTAATGAAATATCATTAAGAAAAGGTATTCTCAGCAATAATTTTCCACAGAAATTTTCTGGCACACATGGCTTTTCTTCCTCACATGGCTTTAACCATATGAGGGTATGCCTAGTCCACAGAGTAATAATGCAGAGCAAAACATCACCCAGCTTGGAAATTGCTTATGGAGATATCAGAGCAAATCACCTGCAGAAGTAGCTCAATCTTCAAATATTCACAATCTGTTGTTTTATTAGCATTAAATGTTGCAGCAGGCTGAAAAATTATCAACTTCTAAAAATATAAGATTGCATTTTTGGCACAAAGAGCTTTAATCTGTACTTAACTCTTTCTCGTATCTCTGACCACGCTGATCTGCAAATAGTAATTCCTGTTTTGCTTCTCCCTTTCTCTGTTCTTTTTTTTTTTTATTCCTGTGAAGGTGGTACATTTCAGGACATGGTTTAGTGGACATGGTGGTGTTAGGTTGATGGTTGGACTTGATGATCTTAGAGGTCTTTTCCAACCTTAAGGATTCTATGATTCTCACAGAGAGCTACTTGTTGTGTCTAGGATGGCCACATGTCCAGGGCTGGCCTGGAGAGTGCTGAAACAGAGGCTTTACCGAGTGACGGCAGCCCCATTGATTTCCTAATTACAGAAAGAGCAAGAAGGACAGGGATTCTCACCTGATTTACACCCTACATGCTGATTATGTGAATTTACTCATCCAGAACAGATGTCAGTCAAGCAAGAGACAGCAGCAACAGCAATGGCTCTATTTTCCACTTCATGTAACTATGGAAGCTGGTTGGCAGGTTTTTTTTTTTCCTGCCAAATTTCTCATGGGTTTTTTTTTTTCTTTTGCGTCTCTTGAAATCCTGAAAGAAAAATTCAGTTTGCAGATTTTGGCTAAAAAAGTGAAACAACTTCCACAAAACAGCAGACACTTCAGAGAAGGGGAAAGTTATTTGAAAACCTAAGAAAAACATGACTATAATCCCTAGTACCACTTTAAAAAGTAAACACTTTAAATGTTTTTTGCTATCTTACATCTGTCTTTCTCACAGGAAGAAATATTTTAGAAAAAAAAAAAAGGATTTTTGGAGGGGATTTATTCCAGTTCTGTGCTCTCTAAACCCCTTCTTCTCAAAGAAAAGGGCACAGAACTCGAAATAGAGTGTGTGGGAAGAAATGTTCTATCACCACTTTTCTTCTTCCACGGAATAAAAAGGAAAACGTAACAAAGTAAGTAAAGAGCAAAAAGCTCTCCCATTTACTTTCTTCTCACTCATTCCCCATAAAAAAAAAAAATTGGAACACAAGCCTTCTCTCACATTTCAAATAAAACAAGGAAGGCAAATCCCTTTTCCAAGGGAAAAGATAAATTATGAAGAAAAATGGGGTTTGGTGCTTTCTGCTGTTTACACACTTTTTCACCTGTAGGTAAGAAAAAAGAATGGGAAAGTTTTAAAAAAGCAGGAATTCTGCCCCCTTTGCCAAATAAAAGAATATTACTATTTTTAATGAGTCAAATGCTCCTGGTTTTTTTCAAAAGCCTCAAATACTGTCTCAAAAGCTTAAAGAAATTCCATAAAATATTTACTTTTTAATGCATCACTTCTGAGGCTGCGTTCGTGATTAATTAATAACCTAGAAGAAGATGCTGTTCTAATGACTGATAGATCGAATGAGCAATCTATCTATGTTACTATCTGTCTACCTACCTACTTTTCACATCTTTGAGTAGTGCCTGGATAGAGGCAGCCTGCGGCTGTCAGATCAAACTCTGTGCTTAGCATTTTCACTCAAACATAAAAAGTAAAGGACTGAAGGATTGAGAGCTCAGCAGAGTGGTTGAGATGAACTACTACGACTGTGTGTGGTGTGGTCTTTAGCAGGAATACTTGAGTGCATGTTTAAGGCTTCCAGGGCTGAAGATCTAAGCAGTGCCATCCTCCCCTCCGCTCTCCCTAGTACAATACACAGTTACCTGAACAGTGCAAACAGGCAGAGGATGCAGGTATTTCCTTTCTTTAGAAGGAGGGCATTAAACTACAGGGCTTCTTTTCACAAGGCCGCATTCCCATGTTAGTACAATCTGTTGGGTCCCAGTGGTGAGTGCAGGGCACACAGTTCAGGCAAATGACTGGCCACGCTTCGATGGAAAACTGTCTGAGGCAGGCGGTTTTTCCAGTTAGCCTGAAAGAAAAAGAAAGAAACATGTTCGGGCTGCAGCCTGTGTGTAGCACAGTTCACTTATCCCCTTTCCTGCCTCTTGGGAAGAAAACAGCTGTGTTTATTTCTTCACCTACATGTATGATTGACTTGGGGAACTTCTGGGCCCCACTAGATTTTGACTAAGTGGTGCTCAGGCAATCAGGTGCTTTGGAGCAGGTTACCCTGAGCAGAGGATGAGAACAACTGCCCCACGGAGAAAATGTCCAAGATAGCACCTTGCAGGGGATGCTCACCCCGCATGGGTGGCTTCAGCAATGCTCCTCCCTGCAGGGCTGCCAATCTCCCAAGCGAAGCTGGGAGGAGATTTACAGCAGGGCGGGGAGAAACGCGGCAGTTGTGGCCTGCTCGTGGGGACTGATGCCGTGGTCTTCGTGAACCCGGAGTCACGGCCACGGCCCACGGAGGGGAACAGCGGGCGCCAGAAGCCAACGGGTCCTCAAACCAGGGGCTGCCGCAGGGCTCGCCCTTTCCTGGAGGCGCCCCCCCCCCCGGCTGACCTCCCCCACCGCCACTGACAAAACACGCGAACGCGCCTTGGTGAGAGGCACGGGCGGGCCCAGGAGGCCTCAGCGCCTCGGCCGTTCCCGCCGCCAGGCTGAGCGGCGGCGCGGCAGCTCCCGCAGCGCGCCACGAGGGGGCGCCGCCGCCCGCCGCTCGCCTGAGCCCCGCGGCGAGGCCAGGCAGGGGAGGCCGCGGTGTAAGAACCTGGCGGGTTTTGGGGTGAGGTTGTTTTTTTGTTTGTTTGTTTGTTTGTTTTTTTCTACGTAAATCCTTAGTGCGAGGCGGGGAGGGGTCGGGAGGCTTTTTCTCTCGCCCCGGAGCTCCTCCTGCCTCTGCCCGCGCACCCCGCAGGGTGGGCTGTGGGTGAACAGTCAACTGCCCGTTGAGATCTTCCCGTGAGGAGAGGAGGAGCGAACCCTAGTTAAGAAAAAAAAAAAAAAAAAATCAGTTTGGAGGGGAAATGTCTTGATTGAACACCCTTTATTTACATACTTTTCTTATTTTTACGTTGGTCTCAGGTATGAGGAAGAATGTATGATGCAAACACTGACCGAGTCATGACCGTGGTACAGGAGATTAACTTCTCTTTTACTTCAAAAATAACTGAGAGTAGCTATTTCTGGATTCTCATTGAAACAGCTTTTTGTTTATATTTTAATGAAAAAAAACATTGACATTTTGGCTCTTTGGTCTAAAAAAGAGAGGATTTCTACTGGCTTGTTCTGAAATATCATAACAGTAGTACACAGAAAAACAGAAAGGCTGATAAATGAAGCCTGCGAAATGGATCCTTGATTTTTTTTCCCCCAAAGTGAAAAAGATCATTTCACTCATTAAGTATTGATTTAAATGAAATTGCTTTGAATTCAATGAACAAAATTAGATTTTTTTAAAGTAGTTCTTCAATGGCAAATTTCTGGCCAACTCTGTCACTTTTGTTGTATCTGTGATAGTCTGCAAATTTCTCAGTTTCAGGGAATGTTCCTTTATTTCTTAACGCTTTTGAAAGTCTGCTTCTCTCTACCTAAATAAGAATGCATTAATTATGGTTCTGCTGAAGAGAGTGGTGGATTACAAGCTTCCATGCTTTCTGTTTTAGCTCTATACATTTCCATCCATAGTCATCCATAGTTAACACATCTACACATACAGATGTGTTTGGAGCAGTTTAGACTACATGGTGTTTCACTGAGATGGGCGGATTAAAAAGTCACAGCTCCCACTTCACCTCTCTGCTGGAGTAAGTCTATGCTTCCATCTCCATGTAGTGAAGCGTGCCTGTACCCACGCTTGCTCTCAGCAACGCTACTTTTAATGACCTCAAGCCACTCTACAGAGAGTAATCACTAAATTCTACATAAAACTTCAGAATTTTTTTCCCAAACCTTTCCTGAAATAAAAAAACAATGTTTCAGAGAGAAAAATGTTGCCAGAAAAAAAAAATCACTGAATACACTGATTTTTCAGTACAAGCCTAAAGAATTCTCCAAGAGGTTAAAACCACTGAGTTAAATGAGGTTCTTATCTTCCCTTATTCCTTTTAAATAAACACATACCTAAAACAAAAGAGTCTCTGCCTAAGGGAAAATATTAAAGAAAAAAAGCTTGGTTTTTAACTTGCCTTTGATTTTTCAAACCTTTAGAATTTCTGTATTCATACTGGTCTCTGCAATCACAAAAGCTGAAAACCAGCCATTTTTGCAGGGAGTATAATCATGATTCCAGCAACTGAGGCGCCAAGGAAAATGCTGTATGTTGTGATGAGTTGTGAGAGATAGCAGCCCTTGTGAAGGGACGCTCAGATGGCAGGGAATGGCAGCAAAAGCTGCGGCAGTAATGTGCTTCACTGCCAGTGGCTGAAGAGGCAAAAATCAAGGAAGAGGTGATGGATGCAGTCCAGTGCCCACAGAGCGAGTCCCAGCACAGGGTGCCCTGGGCCAGCAGTGGGACAAAGCCTACACAGGGGTACGATGGGCAACTTCTTTCATCACCAGCTATTTCGCACAGAGCACTATACTGATGGAGGTGGCCCTAATGCCTTTTGCTTCTTGGCTACTGTTTGCTAAACCGCCCTCAAATGTTGCAGGTATTTATAAGCACCATTGTTTTCAAGTGTGGCTGGGGACTTCTGTTCAGAAGAAATTAATACATTATTTAATTTGGAAAGCATACTAAATTCCTTTTTTAGTTCATTACACTTCACTCCCCAGTGAAAGCAGCTCTGTCATTACAAGTAAGACTGCTTTGATATTTACCTGAGCTCAAAGAATGCCATTTCTCAATCTTACTAAAGCAGACAACTAATAATTAGGAGGGGGAACACTGTCTGAGGAATAAAGGATAATAACAAAGGCAGCATTGCATCTGTTGTTAAAATACTGAAATAAAATAAGACCAGGCTTGTACTATCCCATTTTCTTTTAGAAATGGTATGGATTTAAGGCCGATTAATCTCTTGTGTGGTATTATTACCACCTTACTGAAATGAATGTTCTTGCCAGGTCAGGTTTGGGAGATGAAAGGAATATGTTTATTTTTAAATTTCTGTCACAACAAAGTTAAAATAACATAGGTACCTATATGTGCACCTTCTACTGAATCATATATCACACTCATTCACTGCCTCTGCTGAAATCTGTGGACAGAAAAGACGATACTTTTACTGAGATCACGGCCTGCTGGGAGAGTCATTCCAGAGGAAGGCAGCATGTTTCAAGAGAATAAGGAACAGTGGAGGCAGCAAATCAGAACCCAAGCACTGTTTTTGTTATGTTCTGAGGTAAACACAGAGGTACTCCCTCTGTGACTCTGTTCACTATTTGCCATAACTATTCTATCATAAACATTCTGGATGCAGAGACTGTTCCTCCCTATGAGTACACAGAGTGCCTGGGATGGTAGAGTTTTAATATCAGCCTAGGCTTCTGTGCTCTACTCTAATGCAAATAATAAATGAAAAGCTCGTTGTGCCTTCACACTGAAGACAGTGCCTCAAACACAATCATGATAAATGCAAAACAATCTTTCTCATTTTATCCAGGTCTCTTTTTGTTCTGCCAAAACCACAAACAAAGCAGGAAAGAAAAAGAAGGTAAAAATAGCACATTTAGCTTTGCATTCCTGGTGGGGCTTTGATGACAGCCACACGCAGTGGATTATATATACTTCACTTCCCAGCTAATAACACGAACCATTCATTCCTTTCCAACTGACTATACATTCCAAAAATACTTCATGTATGTTTAATATACCGATTATTTCCTCCATCATGTTACTAAAGGCGAATTAAATATACCTAATAATCCCTTCCAGTTCTATAGTCTCTTTCATCCAAAGGTCCCAAAGCATACTACAGTTGTTAATTTGCCATGAAAAACACCCTGCCATGGAGCTGTGTGAATAAATGATTTTGGTAGCTGAATCTAATATACTTTTTGGTTTCAGTATGACCCACAGTAACACTTTTGGCTTTAGGGAAAGGGAAAACATTCCTTTTCATGTGAAAGGAAACATTCTGTTTGACCTGAAGTGTTTTATTTCTGAAAAATAAAAATTTGGAAAGAAGTGGCCAGATTCATAAGGAAAGTTGTTCACATAAAATGGAGGTTGTTATTTGCCCTTGTGTAGTTTAGTGGCTAGGACAGTTTCAGAGAAAAAGAAAAAACAAGAAAGGGGATTTGAAGATGGGTCTATTTCAGAAAATTATCTTCTCTTTAGTTAGGGCTTTTCCAGGAAAGTGAAGAATTCATCAACTTCCCAAGAGCCAGGCATCAGAGACATGAACTCAGGTTTGCCCCACAAGTACTTTAGGTACTTGTGCAGAAAGGCAGAAAGTTTAAGGGCGCATCTGAACGTTGCTTAGAAGTCCTTTGTGTTGCAACCCAAATCACTAAGTTTCTCTCCTATTTAGATATTATTTTGTCTGTTGCAATAGTTTGTTTATTCCCCTTTTTCCTCCTCCCCCTAGAAAATGTGTTTGCGGGGGAATGATGTTCACTCCATTCTGTTCTTCATTCAGCTCCTTTTTAGTCAAAGTAAATCAAGGCAGAAGAGAATTGCGTGACTTGAAACAAGTCACTAAACTCGGTGTGAGTTTTAACACTAACATCAGTGAAAGCTGGACGGCATCCAGAACCACTTACTGGTGGACCTGAGACGAGACCCGCGAGTCCTCCCTTGCAGCCTTCTGCTGTGACCTCGCTACAGCACAGATGCCTCAGCAGGGTTGCAGAATTAACAGGTTTAGGTTTTGCTATACTTTCATTTGGATAGCGATAAGTACTTACTCACTTTGTAGATGTTCTTTTATGTGGTTTAACATTGTGGGAAGTAATGAAAGAAAATTAAGGATAGTAATTAAGAAAATTGTAAACAAATAACAAATTAAGGGAGGTGGAAATTATTGCCTAATGTACACACAGAATGTAATATGAATTTTGTATACAAAGCCCCCAACATTGTAAAATATTCTGACTAAGCATCCCTTTATTTGATTTAATTTTAGTATGTATGCAGCATGTTTAATGACATTTCCTCTCAGATACTATTGCTTTGTGATTTGGGTGTCTTGAAGATTCATTTATCTTCTAATTCTAGTTGCTCCAGATCCATAATCGGGGTCCTTCTATTAATCTGAGCATGGTGCAAATGCTGAGAAAGAATCAGACCCTACCCCTTGGAGCTTACATGGACACTGTAACTCCATGTTTTCTTCTTTAACCCTGAATTTTAAATACTTCTCTCGTTATTGTCCATATTTAGACAAAGCTAGTTCTGTAATTCATTACATTCACAGTAAAATCCAAACAACATGAAGGTTACAATGTGTGCACAGACCTCTTATATTTTACAGTGTCCCATTACGAGTCATGCCTTCTTAGTGTAATTACACTTTAGCTAAAGCCCTAACAAAACCGTATATCGGAAAGATGGTTTTGTGCCTCTGCCGTTTCATCCAGTTTAGAGAAATCACTCAAATCTTTTTACCTGCTGCTGCTTTGGAAAGTTGCAGTGCACCGAGTTCTTGTCTCTGAAAGGATTTGCATCAGTGAAACTAAGTAGAGAGTCTTCCAACTTTCAGATCTATTTCAACAGCTACCAGCTGTACTGCCCTGCACCCATTTTGCTTTGTGGTTTGAACAATGTCCAACTTTCCATGTCTCAAGTGAGTCTTTTTTTTTTTCAATTTTCTTTTTGTTTAGTCTTGCTTTTATAAAGTGCCCAACATTATTGCCAAATTGATTCAAACTGTGTGAGCCCTGGAGGACCTTAATAGAGTACCCAAGTTCTGTGTTTAGACATGTTATTAAAGCACCCCTATTTGCAAATTGGCCTGCCCATGTATCAATGACTATGTGTTGAGTGCTTGCCACTGTACAAAATGCAGACACAGATGTGACCTCTGCCACCAGAGCTCTTTGTTCTTTCAACAAAACCAAAAAACTAAGAAAAGAAGTATCCAACTCTATACACACTGGTATGGAACTATTTTTTCAATTGCCTTGTGCTAAGACACAAAATCCTCAAACATACAAACTAGTAGAATTTCTTGAAAGCAGCTTACATCATAATTTTATATATTTAAAGGATACATACACTAGTTTCTTCACAGACCTATTTTGGCGGGTGATGGTCTGAACAACAACAGAAAAGAGAAGGAAACACCTGATGCCACCTATAATCTTATACCCATGTAAACTTAATCAAGGGAGTGCTTATGTAAGAAAGCATTACGCTTAATAAAAGGTGTAGTAGGTGAGGCAACATTACCGGGAATGACAGCGTAAGACAGTGAGAGAAGATAAACAACAAGGTCTGCAACAATAAAACAGCTTGAGAGATTAACATCATGCCTACAAACATTAGAAGCTTCTTTCTAGGCCTTTTACTTGTGTCATCATGTTCTCGGGGCGTACATGCACATCTGTCGCTCCCAGAGTACCTCTACAAGCAGCTTTTGACCAAATTTGTCAGTCAACAAGGGTTCCAAACTGAGTAACTGAATTCTTACAACATTAGTGAATTCAAGTGACCAGAAACTCTACAATTGCCTCTGCTGAGGAGAAGAGTGTCATTCAGACAGAGGTATTTTTAGACGTCAACTATCCACATGTGTGAGAGTGACCACACAAACATCTCAACCAGGAAAAGTTTCAGAGATTGCTGTTCCTTAGACACCATAGTGAATGATGAGATGTACATCTCCAGAAAGCACCAGAAGAGTTTCGATATTTAAGGAATGAATTGTCTCTTTTGGACATTTCATATCATTAATGGCAAAGTTCAGAAGAATGGAGAGGTTACTGCAGTGCAACTGACAGGGTAGATTTGAGGATGTGAGGCTGCAGGGCACAACATCCAGCACAATATTGTAGGCACATGAGTTTGGTTAAAGGAAAGATAGCAGGGATGGAAGATGGTCCATACCAGTTTGTGAAAGGGAGTCTGCTGGTTTCAAGCTGACGGATATGTCAGCAGATGGGTACTGAGTGCTAAAAGGTAACAGCAATGAGTTTCTGCTTGGTGTGAAAAACCGATGCAGTGATTTAAAGTGGGTAGGGGAAAAGAGACTAGACTACGAGACTAACATGCAAGGAGTGTGGCTTCTAATGCCTTAGCTTGGATAAGTGAGGTTACTGTTATAAAGCCAAAGGAGAGCAGATTGTAGTGAGAGATACAGTATGGCAAGGACCAGTATTTTAGCAAGAGAATAAACCAATGTCATGTTTTGAAGAAACATTTGGCGGAGTGGGGAGGAGAAGGAATGAGGCGTCAGACCATGCTTCTCAAGTTGTGAACCCCTTGGACTAGTTTGGCTCCAATTTTGTTGTTACCCTATCTCTGCATATACTATCACCTTTCACACGATTAGCAAAAGCAGCTATGCCACCTCTGCTTGAAGGGGAGAAAGTCAAGCATATGGCACCCCTCTCAGAAACAGGAAGGCGCTTAAAGATCCATTAATCATCTAGAAATACTACCAAGCTTACCTTTGCTAGAGGGGAAAAGGGCTGTTACAAGATTTTAGTTGCATGGGATGACTGCTTTGCTGAAATATATGTTTTAGGCTTTGACCAACAGCCATTTAAAGAGTACAGGAGACAAAGCTACTTAAAAAGAATATAAAAAGTAAAAGAGTGAAAAAGATGAGACTGGATGATTTCGCTACTTTGAGAAGAAAGGGAAATTTGTGCGGAGAAAAATGAAAGGGTAAAAGCTAAAAAAGGTAAAGAGCATATATTTAAATTAGATATTCAGGGTGAGATTTCAAATAAACAACTGCTGATCTCAAACAGATTGCAGGAAAATGTCAGGGAACATAGGTACAGGAATACACACAGTCACAATCTCAGCTGTATTACATACAGCTGGGAATGGCTATATAGGAAAAGTAACAGGGACAGGGAAAACACCAAATGTGGCAGGCAGCCACCAAGAGGAGAAGAGAACACAAAAAGAACACCCACTTAATCTCAGTAGTATGAAGACCACCTCAGTTAGAAGCAACTTAGAGAGCTGGAGTCTCTTAAAGATTGCAGTAAGATGTGGAATTAACACAAAGCAGCCCAGCTTCCAGTTGGACTTGAGTGTGTGCAGTGGTGGAGAGGGATGTCGTATTGCACAGGTTATACCAGACAGTGACATAAAAAAGCAAGCCAGTCAGAAGGAGCAGGCTGGAGAACTGAGACGGTTGGGCACACAGAAGAGATTTAAAGTGGCCAGGGTAAAGGATAAGGAAAATTGAAAGAATTGAGTATCCATTTCTTCTATCAATACCTTGTGGGAGGGGATGGAGGGAAGGACAAAAATCAATTAACATGAAGGCAGAGAAAGATGAGAAATTCTCCCTGTAAATCAAGAAAAGCCTCAGAAAAAGTAAGAAGATGGAGCTGACAAAATTCAAATAATGCATGAAGCAAAAAGGGGACAGATATTTCAGGGGCAGCAAGGAAAGATATCTTAGGACCTTATTCTGAGAGAATTGTTGAGGAAAGATGGACTAATATCTGGTGTGGCAGCAGTTTAAGCAAAGTAACGAGCCAAACTTGTCAGTGTTACTTCAACACCACAGGTAGGATTACCACCTCATCTCTTCTTTGTTGAAGCCATTCTTTTAAGAAATGGTATTCTTACACCTGCCTGAATGTTGTAACTCTGAAAAACAGATGTGTGGTATTTTCAGTTAGAAGAAATACAGTTTTCAAGAGTGCAAAAGTGAGTGTAGTTAGCATTCTCCCTTGTAATACTATATAAATAAGGTTAGCTTACCCGCCTACACATAGCACATCCAACATGTTGAAGACAAATTGTCTCAATAAATACTCTTGTCATAGAAAATAGTGAGAACAACACATTGAAACAGTAAAAGATTGTATTCTAAATGTTCCAACATCTTTGATGCGTTATTTCTGAGGTTCTAACATCACTGGCATGAGATTCCTATTTTCCCAGCTTAATAGTGTCATCTTTCATGCTTTTTCTTGGCACCATGAACAAAAGTGTCCCTACTGTGGACTTTCCTCTGTGCTTGTCATAATTCCTTAACCTTAGTGTGCAGGAATCACTTCTCCCTGTGCCAGTATTTTTTTTTTTACTCTACTGTCCATTTGCAAACAACGAGATGACAGACTGGATCCATATGCTGAATAGAGGAGATTGTTTTCTATACCATCATAAGTATTCTAGCAAGTAATGCATATGTGTTATAACCCCTCTTACCTGCTGAGTCACAACTTTGAGCACTGCAGGTTGTTCCAGTTAGGAGGAGAAACTGGTTGTGAAGGCTATTTCTCTGATGCCATCCTGTTTGGCTAAACAGAAGCAGACTGAAATAGCAGGAGACTGTCTCTGCTCGCAAGTCGTCTGACACAGTTGAGCCCAAAAAATTCTCCTTTGGCTTTTTGCTAGGACCATAGTCCCAATACTTGTTCAGTTTGCACACTCAGCTTTCTCTTTTCTATTTTTCATACACACATACTGCATTCCCATCAAAGGGATTCCCACTGAAGACTCTGTACATACTGTAAATTCCTGACCAGCTTTTTGTATCTTCGGTTCTGGACAATAAGCTTTGGATTGAAATCTCCATCACTTCTGCTGCAGGGTTTAGCATCACTTCTGCTTCAGCTTTAGTTTCTCATCACCTACTAGAAGTGTAAGGCAGCACTTAGGATCAGATTCAAGGCAGCTCATAGCCACATCTCAGTTAACCTCATTTATTCATCACTGCAGCTCAGGACAGAAGGTTGACACCTATAAGTCACCTCCAAAAAGAAATAAAAATAAGAGAGTCTTTATAGAAAATTCATTACAAATTATATAATTTTAAGCAGCAATATCCTATTTTTCTATGAGGATGTTTTCATTTGCTACTCCAAACCAATTGTACATCATTGCATCTGTCTTTGGAGTTTTCTGTTCCCCATCCAGATTTCTTTCAGGCTACTTGGAAGGACCCCTTACAACAGGCTGCTGAACAGTGTCTGTTGCATGAGTGGAAATTGCTGGCTGATGCACCCCACACATTGTGTCCTAATGGTGGGAGCTTGTTACTGAAACAGCTTTTGCAATTTCAAGATTGACAGATATTCTCTCCATTTTTAGGATGAGAAAGGGAGGAGAATAATCTTAACCCTGGAAATGCTCTCAGATGGATACAACAATTTATTTCCAAGACTGAACCCCAAATTATCTTCAGTGACACTGCCTCGTATTCACATCAGTTCTATGCAGGGTCCTATCCAAGGTTTACCCAGTTTGAAGTTTCCAACCAAATCTGGCTCAAAAGCAAGATTTGCAGTTCAGTGTAAATTTGAGGGGGCTTTTCAGATTTGATTTCAGTCCAAATCAAATCTAAGTGAGATATTTTCAGGAATTCTTCTGAACTGGAAGTTCCCCAAACCATTCAGCTGCTCAGTGATTATCACAGCTAAAATGAGCATTGACTTCACAAAGCAGTGATAGGGACTCAAACTCCCAGTTCCAAGTCGTTCCATCTGTGATTTGCTCTGTGAGGAGGACACGATAGTCTCTAAAGTTTGCCAGAATCTCAGGAACTGTCTCAGAACCAGTGAAACTGAACAGGGCTTGAGATGTTTCTAACAAATCGTCTCTGTTTCAGGAATGGCACCATTGCTACTGAAAAAAAGCATCATCTGTGGCACACCCTGCAGTCCTGATCTCTCCAGTTGAGAAACTCTGAGCTTCCTTTGAATCACTCAAGGAAAATGGGTATGTAAAGGGATGGTGTACTCTGGGGTTTGTCCCAGCACAGGACCCACATCCAAGAGTAGGAAAGTACTCCTGGCTCAGACACTAGAAACATCAGTAGTAGACTGTCTCACCTATCAGAGATTTTCTTCAACTATATTTCAGCCACCATAGGACGCTTCAGTTTCTCCTTTTGGTATTAAAAACTTCTGAATGACCTAAATATTTGTTAGTCTACAGGAAGTCCAGGTAGAAGATTTCCAGAAGTCTCAAGCCGCCAACCAAGAGTGAGGAGAACTAGCCTAAATTCCTACAAGTTTAAAAGAAATACAAAATCCTAATTCCTGCCTCTTGTTGATAAGAAAGACTGCTGAACTGCTAGCATCCACTCTGAATTCCTATCCTATATCATCAGAAGTTGTTGCACAGAGATTGTAGTTATTTAATAGATTTCCTATAGTCTCACAAATCTACAGAAATACTTTTGATTCAAAATTTCTTCCCTGACCTGTGTATGACACACCCTTAAAATTCCAAATCTAATTCATCCTCTTGGCTACAGTTTGCTCTTCTTTGTATCTGTAAGGCAGCATGCAGGGCAGGGCTGTTCCCTAAAGGAAGGTGAGCCAAGGGGAATACTGGGGCCATCAAGGCAGATGCCTCAGTAGCCAGGGCCCATCCCATGGAACTCAAGGAATGTAGCAGGACAAACCCAGAGATGGTGGCCAGATTCAGCTAAGAATCCACATCTTAAGGCAATACCACAGTGATGAGGTAGGTCTCAGGTCAAGCTAGAAAGTCAGTCCATCAGTCAAGGTTAAGATCAGGTCCAGCAATCACCAGACAGGTCTACAGCAACAAGGTAAGTCCTAGGTCAAGCCAGGAAGTCCACCCGTGGGTTGAGAACCAGATCAAGAGTCTGCACAGCACAGCCACAACCCATCACTTCTCCAGCAAAGTTCCAGGAGAGAGTGAAGTGCCAGGGCTGAGCTTAAATAGAGCTCATAAGCCCATGGTGTGGATGGGGGCCTCAGGTGAGGCTGGTCAGGGTCATTAAGACTTATTAGTGCACTCAAGGCCCTGACAATGCCTTCCCAAGTAACTTTTATGCCATTTTGTGAACTAGTTCAAAAACCCCAAGCAAATAATAATTACTAGTCCTTATTAAAAAATATCAGAAAGATCTGCCTTAGCAAAATAGTGCTCGACAGAGGCTTTGCTGTCTCTTAACAGTTCCTAGCCACTTCTTCTACATCTGTTTTGTAACTCAAAGGAAATCATACCACTTTGCAGCCCCTTAAACATCCAGCAATTTTAAAATTATAACATTACACTACAGCCTTTTTTTTCAAGTGATCTAGAGCAAGCTAATAGAGCTTATAGTCTACTGCTTTCTTCCCATCTTTTATACAGAACTTGATCTTAAACTTTGAGCCATTCCATTGTGAACAGAGTTTGCACTGAGGTATGCTAGAGGAGAGACTATATTCCAGGATAGCTGCTGCCAATAGCACAGTACTCTGGTGTCAGGTTCTCTCTGTGGAAATCACTTGCTTTCTTGGGAATCCTTGCAGCTACCGTTCCACTGGATTTGCACTTCTGCAAGATACAGGAAGGGAGGAAACCTTCACCTCTTCCCAAAATGCTCATTCCCTTGAACAATCAGTTCTTTGCTCCTTGCTTGTTTAGACTGGCATTTGGAATCAATCCCACAATGAAGTTATCTGGACAAAACATCAATAGAAGTCAGTGTTATGCCTGAACCCATGCTTTTGAGTTACTACAAAACCATAGCACCACATTTTTTCCAGTCTGCAGTTGGAGTAAGTTGCCTCTCTGGTTTTGCATCTGAAGAACCACTGCTGGTCTATTCCCATCACAAGCTTCTTTCCATACATGTAGTTGTGACCATGTTCTGTAGTTTTAATGACTGTTAGAGTACACAATAATTTTTCCCAGGAGAGTTTAGCCATTGACTCTTAATAAACTGTCATCCTCTCAAGTAATTTACATTCATGTATCAATACACAGTCCATAAACACTAGCATCTGTGTCTAATTGAAGATGAGGTTTCAAGCCCTGGTCAGTTAACAAAGAAAAAGTCAGAAGAGCCTTTTCATCCTTGAATACTAAATCACACACTGCCTGACAAAATAACATTCTTTTCCTACCCTTTTAATGCAAATGTTATGTAATATTATGAAACACACAAATAAACCTCCTCTGGTAGGATTAAAGTCCCACAAAACTGCATATCTGGGACTCTCTGGGGAGCTGGCTGGTGTTCAAAGATCTTCAGAGTAGAATTTCCCTGCTCACTGTTCTGTGTGTCAGATCAAAATTCACTCTTTTCAAGACAATTCCTATTGCTTTGGGTACAGTTTCAGACCAACAGCCTTGATCCTAGCCTATTTGTAAATATATCTAATTTTGTTCAAAGATACTAGCGTGTGCCCAGAGTGTTTTCTAGGCATAATGAACAGGCCAGGAGGAGTTCTGGATCAAGGCCTCCTTTGGTGGTCCCTCAAATATAGCTGCCCACTATGAAAATCAAAGGCCATCACATTGAAATGCTGCAAACCTTGCTTGCAATAAAAGTGTTTTTTCCCAATTTTTAGGGTGAATTTCTATTGCCAATCTTCGCTTAATATTCAGTCTGAAAAATCAGATTAAATTCTTACAGGGTCTGCGGAATCATCTATTCATGGTCACCCAGTGATAGCCTTTTAAAGTGTTCAAGGTCATTTCTACACAGGAACCAAATCTGCCATCATTTTTTTTTCTTTTTTCTAATAAGAATTATGGTTGACACACAAGAGCAGCTGAAGGCTCAGTTATGCTCTTCTGTTAAGTTTTTTCCATGTCCTTTGTGGCCTCTTCTTTCTTTGCTTGATGGCAAAAACAGATGAGGTAAGTGTTTGATGTACTGGTTCTCCCTCTGATGGCCTGGAGCTGGCTTGGAACACTGCAGCCTCGATCTTTGCTGAATCAAGGAGAAAATCACAACGCTTAACTGAAAGGTCTTTTGGGCCATTTTGCAAGTGCCTATTTAAAGGAACAGTACTATATCAGAATAAATCTAACAGAAACCTTCAACTCGATCTCTTCAGTGTTCCTCCTATAAGCTATTCATTTACTCTGGTGGGTTTACATTTTTACTTTTTACTTGCATCCCCTTTTTCCTTTTTGCTTGCATCCCCTTTTTCCTTTTTGCTGTTCACTACATGTTAGCCACATTATCAAACATAAAAATTCACCCCTGCTCCAGATCTACTAAAAATTTAACACATGAGATCCCACTGTAAACTTTGTCTAAAAGTTGGTTTCAGCCAGAGCTTTCTTCCTTTGGAAGACTGCCGTAATACTGAACTGCATTAGTGTTGCAGGACAGTTTGTTCACACTGGTAAATTACTTGCTCCACACTAACAGATCTTCAGAGAATTTGGCACAGGCTGGATTTACAAGGTACCACCTGTCAAACTAACGGTCACTATGAGTCACCAAAATTGCACAAGCAGACAGACTCATTTAGAGTCTGTTTAGCCAGGCTGGCCTAATAATTGTCATGTTTGAAGCTGTGTCTGCTTTGGTCAGTAACCAAGCGCCCATTCTTGTTGCTCAGCTACATGCTGGGGAGGGTCCTGGCTCTTCCGTGCTTTTCCTTTTGAGTATGGTGCCCCTTGTTTCAGGCTAGCTGTGTAATACTCTTTATTTTCCTCTGTCTGCATTTAGTCAAGCTATTTCTTTGCATTACTGTCAATTTACAGTAGTTCTTATAAGCCAACTGTATTATTTTTATTGATAGCTTGAAAAATGAGACAGGCTATTGTGCCAGCATGTATTCTAGCCTCAGAGCTGTGCTTACAGAGCTCATGGCAGTCAGTTCTCATCCTCCTTAGGAGTGCTTGCTTCCCATCCTAGAGCACTGCCGCAAGGAATGACAGGTTTATGGGTGAATTCCATTGCCTTTCTGAGGGCCAGCTGCTTCTTCACTTGCCTTGGTCCAGAGAAATACATACAAATTCATCTACTGACAATTTACCTACTCCAGAAATGTTCAGTGATTTCTGTGCTTTCTACCAAGCGTCCATAGTCCTGTGCAACTAAGGTGAGGACTCTGGTTTCTCCCTCCTCCTGATTCCTGTCTATCCTCTAACCTCTACAGACTTTAAACCAAAGGCCCAGAACTTCTTCAAAAATCAGGCTAATGCCATCTCTTTCTGGTGGGTAAAGTGTGTAACTCTATTTGAACTGTATGTTATGACCCACATCCTTTCTGTTCCTTACCCAGCTGTCTCCTACTAAGGAGATAACAGATCATTTGAAGGAGAAGCTAATTATTCCCTTTATGCTTAAACCAAAGGTGCAACAGAAGAAACACTTGAGGCCCTTTCATCAGGCTGCAACAGAGTGGTTACTCAGATGCTGGCCCTGTCATCTTGGTGAAGGTCAAACAGTGCGGTCGCTGTAGGGACAGGAAAGGAAAGAAGACTCTTTACTCATGTGTTTCTCTAAAGGGTAGATCCACACTTCCCTTACCTATGAATTTCCTTGTCATGATGGGTTTATTTGACTGTATTGTGTGCCTCTGTGATTTAATTGTTATGTTATTAGGGCGAGTAAAATAAAGCTGCAGCTTTTCTTTTGCTGTATTAGTGCAGTTTAATTACATTTGGGAAAGGCGAAAAGGAGAGTGGGAGCTTGCCAACATTAATGCTGTCTGTCATTCACAGCCCATTGATGACAAGGAGTTGAAAGCTTGGCAGTTACTCTGGTAATCAGCAACCTGGCTGATGACGAATGGAAAAGATTATGTGAAATTTCCTGAAAGGGGGGAAAAAAAGAGTTCTCCAAAGAAATAAAATACAAAACAAGAACAAAGGGCAAAAAAACCCAACCCCCAACTTCTAAATCCAACACTAAATCCTTTTTATAATGTTTACACGAAAGACACTACATGAAGTAGTTATAATAAATGAAATTTTTCCACTAGTAAACTGTGTTTAATGTCTATAAAAGGGATCTGTGTTCCTAAAATAGGAGCACAAATATGTCCACTTGATTGTTGAAATGGACTTTTTCCCCTCAGCTGAAGGATACGTATCAATGGTGAAAAAAAGGAACATCTTTCATCGCAATAGATGGCATCTCAGTTATATTTTTAAATTTGTAGCACTAAAAAGAAGCTCATCTTTAGAGCTGTTCTAAAGATGTAACTCCAGATCTTTCAAAATACAAATACTTTCTGTTTTCTTTTTTATTCACTCTACTTAATTGTCTCTTCTTAATACAGGAGAATGCAGACATTTCATCTTACTATTAGTAATATAAGCAACTGCTATTCAGGCTTTAGAGTTATTTGTAGCACTACAGCCTCTAACACAGTAGTAAACTTCAAGAAAAACTCCAGTTAAATGAAACTGCAAAACTATCAGTGTTTAAGAAGGAAAAATTCTACAGTAGTTATGTAGTTTTGCTGTGACCTGTACAATAGATGATTTGTGACATTTCTCATTTGTCTTAATTAAATGCTGAATGTAATTCCAAAGCAATTTTTGGCATCTTTGGGATTAAACAATTCTGGCGTGTCTGAGGTTTTGTCCTGTCATTTTTTTCTGTAGCTGCTGGATATGCCTACTCAGTCTCACAATTCACATAATTGTGCTTTGGGATTCCAGACTTCGGCTTTTCATTTTGCTCATGATGGGCAAATGAAAAGGCCCTATGGTATCTATAGTATTACTAGACCATAGTTTTAAGAATAAGAAAAACCTGTGCTGTTGGACAATGTACAATCGTTTTGCTCGGTATGCAAGCAATTGTGAGACTTCTGTCTCTTCCATTTTGTCAAACACGACATAATACAAGAAAGAAACAAACAGCTTTTAATCGTGATGTTAAGCAACTCAGGCAACTTAAAGTTTACCAGCAGGTAATGTTGACTCTGCAGGACTGTGAATAGGGGATTTCTCTTTCACACTGTTGAACAGATACATCGCTATGTGGCTTCAGGCTTTTTCCCCACAGGCAGAGCTCTATTTTATGAGAAGTTGGAGGGAACGCCTCACCACAGTTGAAAGAAGATCACTGAGGCTTACCGGAAAACTACAAGAGACTGATTTGATGGATATGTTTAGTGTCAAGAAGTAGCTATGTATTTATTAGATTAAAAATATAATGCATGTAAGAGACCTCCTCCCTACTGAAGAAATGACAATGGGATATTAGTCATGCATCAGACCCAGTTTTACATTTCTGTGGAAAAGATGTAAAATCTAAGGGAAAAACACTGTAACACATTTTTTGTGTTAGCAGTGAAGTTCCACTGCCTGAGCGACAGGTCTCTCCATTCTGGACAATGAAGAGGTAAGGCTACTTTATAGAGAAGGCTTCCCACATACGTCATTCTCTCCACGTGGTAATTATGTCCAACCACAACCTGATGTTTTTCTGTATTTGTTCAGGTTTTATGGACATACGGCAATGCTCGGGTACACTAACTCTAACTTGAATGCTATATATTCAGGTGTCCTGGCTAAAGACCACACTGAATGTATAGATCAGCTGTTACTTGCACACGTGCATTAAATCTGATCCTTCAGGAAAGCATCATAGGAGCATAAGTCAGACAAGTTTAGGAAGTCTTGACTTTAGCGCATACGCAGAGACTAGCTCTGCAGTGCACGTGCAGAAAGTACGACATGTCAAAGAAGCACAGGGGATGGGAAATGGATAAAGTAAGAGAGGATGGATTGCAGCTTTCAGAGCTATAGGCTGTCAGTCAGCAGTGGTCTACTGTTCCTCTTCTGCAGTGACACTGTGCTGACAGAGGTCTGCATGAACTCTTATCTGTAAAAATCAAACTGCTTGAGAATCATAAAAAAAATCCTAAAGTAGACCAGATCTGTTTGGTTACTGGGTGGTTTTGAAGTACAGATTTAAGTATAAATAGCTGTTGACCACCAAAAAAGCCAAATTAAGTACAAAAATCCATCAGAAATCAAGTGATGCACTGTTATACAGGATTATATTTATTATCCACTTCTGCCTTCCCCGGTGATCTCCTGAACTTCATTTGCCCAACTACCTTTCACTTTAGATAAGGGGATAATTTCCTCCCCTATCACCTGAAATGAATTTTTCTCCGTTGCTATGTAAGCGAAGGTTCACACAGAGCACTTTCTGTCATCAAAACTAATCATTAAAAAATAAGATACATAAGCTCTTCCACCTTAAAGTAATAATCTCTTTGTACAACCAAGGACAACTATTCAGGGGTTCCTTACTTCATTATCCCATGAATTTGATCAAAATCCCATTACAAGTACTGTCCTAACTGGACAACATTATTCCATAATATTTTCCCCCAAAATTCCTTGCTTTAAAAAAATCAAGTAACATTTTATTGATATTTTATCTGCATCTCTTCAATTTATACTTAATATTGCAGCTAATGTAGGTTTTGTACTTGCTGTCATGTACTATCATGAGTTAAGATAGTCAATCAAAAAAGATGTTTGCTGCTGAAGTTTTGAAGGTGATGCCACTGAACTGACTAGTCACTGGCTAAGCAGATGGAATAGGATGTAACTGATGCAGGAAAGCCAGTTTTCGAGAGCTCCAGTTTCTTCTGCAGGCAGGGTGAGTATCTTCTTTGTTTCAATCCACTCAAGTAGTTCAGCTCAGAACTATTTAACCCAAAGCTGAAAAATCAACGTAAGAGCAGAAAAAGTAAGATTGCCTATTTTCCTCTGTCAATCTACAGCTAAACCTAAGTGTGAGAGGATAAGATCTACTTCCTCTAAGATTGGGAAGGATATGGCTACTAGCAGCTTCCAATTTAATTCCCATTCCACAGGTCATTATTTCAGTTACTTCATAAAATATTTTACAATGCAAACATGCTTTTGAAATGCATCAATCATATTTAAGGTAGTCTCAATGAACAATGTCAAATGACCTCATGTAAATTTTAATTGAATGTCAGCTTTCATACAAACAGAACTTGACGCAAATCATAAATAAATAACTAAAAATGTGAAGTACCTTTCACTATTTTTTAACAATAAAAGGTGAGAAATTAATATTCTGAATAAAAGATTTAAAAGCTAAAATAGATTAATTCAATGTGTATAGGTACAATGTTATCTCTCAGTTGAAAAATCAGAATAGCCAGATTGGTAATACTGGTCAGTTGCAAATTTATGTTTACACATTCACCAAAAAAGGAAAATAAATTTCTCTTAAGAAAGACAACTAAAATTTTAAAAGTAAAAAGAAGATCTAAATTACCAAGATCAATTTTTTTTTTCTGCTTGTTCTTTTAAACAACAGTTAAAATGAAGGATTTACATCCAACCACCCTTAACCTACCTGGCACATTTAATCAACAATTTTTAATATTAAGGACAAAAATAAATAAGAACAATGCTTAGCACACATGCTTTTTTTTTTCGGTAGGAATTTATTACTCACATTTCCCATGGGGAAACTACACAGCCTTAAGATTTCCCAAAAAAGGTGCCTGTAATTACTTTTCTGAGCTTGTATGCATGCATCTGAATAAGTGAATTGATCGTGAATATGTTCTGCAGCTTCTAATAGGTCCTAACCATTAGGCTGATCAAAAAATTTTCAAGCACATTTATATTGTTGTAAAAACGCTGACATGTCAAAATGCAAACTTTCAAGATAAATGTATGTTTTGCCAGTAACAGAAACTGTGCGGGAGGGTTCTCAGGTCCAATTTTCGGTTTCTGACACGCAGCCCAGCCTCATCTCCATCTGCACGCGGAACAGAAAATAGCTCAGTGGGTAGCTGAGGTATTCCCCTCCCTGTGCGGAGGCCTGTGTTCAAGTTTGGCCTCTGCTTCAGTAATACAGTGACTATGGGGCTAGGCTGAGACGCATTCCTTTTATTTCCTCCAGAAGATTTCCTAACGCCGTCTACTTCATTCTGACATAGAAAAAAGGTCCAAATCGCAGTCTTCTTTTATCGAATGGGTATCTTCCAGCTCAGGATTTTTAAAAAGACTGTTTCATCGGTGGTAAAGTCACCACGTGCACTAAAAGCAGATGCAACACCACTAATTGTTGCTAGATATCCAGCCTGCTTCCTTGCCTAGTAGGCGATATGCGAACAAGCGTGTAGGAATTAAATTTATTCTTGGAAGGATTTTAAAATATTTCATTTTAGAATCGCTCGACAATTGCGCAGTAAAGCCCTTTATATGTAATTTGCCTCTCCTCGATGTATGCGTTTAACTCTCCTGCTCTCTACTCATAATATCATAGGAGTGTAATATTATATATTTATGACTCTATCATGGCCTGATTTCGAGGCGAAGGGAAGCTGTGCACGCTCAGCGCCTCTGAGAAATACACCAGGCACTGGCAGGGAAGGGGCCTTCCTCATGACACCCCCAAGTTGCCCGGTACCCCCACATCGGACCGGACCTCGGCAGCCCCCCCGCCCGCAGCCCCCGAGTCCTTCTCGCCCACCCCCACCGCCTGCACTTGCTGAAGCGACGGCCAGCGGCTCCCCTGGCCCCAAGGCGCTGGCCAGAGAGGGACATTTCGGCCGTGGCGGGGAGGCGGGCTCCGGGCGGGGGGACAAGCGGTCCTCACCCAAACGGGCCGCCCGCTTAACGGCCAGCGCGACGCGGCCTGGCTGCAGGCTGGCACCCGCGGGGGCGCGGCGGCCAAACTTCCCCCTAATCTCCGAGGGGAGAAGGGGGACGAGCGGGCACGGCGGGTCGAGAACCTCCCCTCTGCCCCCCGACAACCCCCCAAAAAGGCTGGCGCGA
>JAAGAY010143715.1:6812-45712 GCA_011801015.1 Ardeotis arabs | reverse complement strand
CCTCCCGCTGGGCGGTGGCTGGGCCCGACTCAGCCCAGCCCGGCTGCAAGAGGTGGAAAGGAGAGGAGATGTGAAGAGAACTTGAGAGGCGTCTGCCTGCTGGTTGTGAAGAATTTCTTGTGAGAGGAACGGCTGCAGATGCCAAGGTCAGTGAAGGAGGGGGAGCAGTAATGCGGCTCCTGGCCAAGATTCCCCTGCAGCCTGTGGTGCAGCCCATGGTGGAGCAGGCTGTGCCCCTGCAGCCCATGGAGGCCCAGGGAGGAGCAGAGATCCCCCTGCAGCCCGTGGGTGGGACCCCACGATGGAGCAGGGGAGGAATGTCAGTTATCCTAAATGAGACATTTAAAATAGGTCAAATAATTGTAAGAGTTATACTGCTTACTAGTCATTAATCTCAGTGATTAGTTCAAATGCAGATGTCTGCACTGTCTGTGTACAAAGTTTGGTGAGACACAGTCTTACTCAGTGGGATTCCGCTTTTACAAGCTTTTGCCTGTTTTCAACTTATCCACTGAATTTGTGCTAATAAGCATTTGTCCTTGGCTTTATGGTAGAAATCCTTATCAAGACAGATTGCTATTTCTGCACCCAAATAGGAAGAAAGATTGCAAGTGTAGTGGGATACTACATAGACTTTGCAGAATAAAACCCTCTGCGTGTAACCCCTTTTTCTTCCTTCAAGTCTTATCCTAGGTCTACACTTGGACAGAGGGGTATGTAAGGCTTGTCAAACCACTCTGTGCTTCCGTCAGTTTTATTATCTTCAAAGCAGATTCAATTTTGCCTGCACAATAACACTACTCTTTTCCTGATGGAGATCTGTCTCGCATTTTGGCTTAATGTATGACAGGCTGATTTTTAACTTGGCTAGAAACTGTGAACATGCTCAGAATAATGTTCTGAAAAGTGGTGGGTCTATTTTTCCACTAATATATTACCTATTTCCAGAGGAAATAATTCTTCAGGTTCATATGTTTTCCCTGCTTGCTTAGCTACATAACTTCTCCCTGGTGGGCAAAGTCTTTAAAGGTCATTGTGTGTGTGTATGTAACGTAAAATTGCTCAAGATCTCCCTGCTTGTTTCTCTGACATCTTTGCAGGGAGGCATTCTCCTCCAGGTGAGGCAAGATCTCATTATCACTATAATTATTCTAAGTAAGCCAATTTTGTGATGCTTTCCCATCTGGAGCACTCTTTACTATCTAAAGTGCAAAATCAGGTCTGAGACAGGATCATTTTATCAGACTAAGGAGCAGTCTGGGAGTACTTGGGAGACTTTTCTGCTTGGGGTGGATAACATGAGGAATGGATCTTCTTGTGTGGCTGGGATGGGTCCTCTAAGGTTAGGAGCCTATCCACTGTCTATTATTTTGTATACCCCAAATCTGGATCTGTCTAAATAGGCAAGGAAGTATTAAAGAAATCATGGGGTCTACAAAGGGAATACAAACAAGAAAAGCTGTGCATGAAGGGTTCATTGCCAGTGTCCAGGCCAGAAACACTGCCAAGGGTGAGCTAGCGATGAGTCCACACTGGGCTCACTCTACACAGAAAGAGATCTGCTAGGGAAGTATTGACTTGCAGTAAGTTTTCTGGAGCTGGTGTCTGTATATTTTTCTTAATCCTCTTTCTTCAAAGGAGATTACGAATTAATTCTGTCGCATTGTTCCCTATCCAGCCAGGTGCATCCTGACACCAAAACCAGAGGAAGGCTCCAGAATGAGACTCAGCCTGCAAGCACCAGCTACGTTAGAGGTAAGAGGAGAAACCAGAGAGCAGGATCTGATCCCGTTTGGGTCATGAATGAGTCTGGGATCCAGACACAATGCAGAGTAACTAATCACCCTGTACAGCTCCATAAGTTTCTGTTGGATTTAAGCACTTAAAGACTTGTAAAATTCTTGCCCAAAGCATATTTTGAGCATATTTTCTTAATGCTTTCTTTTTCCTGTTGAGAATATTAGCATTCCGTTTCTATTGTGAGCTCTGCATTGAATAAAGCCTACAAGAGGAAAAAAAAAGAAGTTGGTGGCAAAACACTCCTTCATTTTGAAAGAACTTGCCCTGAATTTAGTAGATTTTCTGCTCACAGCTCTGCCTTGCCTCTTTTCAGAGTTGGTAGGGATTGGCCTCAACCTCACAGGAGCCAGAGAAAGGCACTTTCCTTGCAGTGCCTTTAGCTAGGAAAACCCTTGTTGGCTATCACCCCGAGCTCAAATATATGAAATCATCATAAACACTGATTTATATACCAAAATAAGGAAACAGGGAGGTCTGCTTTAAAGAAAGACTTTGAACTTATATGTATATGTGATTGCATGTGGTGATACAATTTCTATCACTGTTTTTAAACAACAGTCTGAGGTCTGAGTGGCTTCAGAATGCATTCCTGGATATTTTAAATCCCTCCTGTCTGCATGCTGATTGGGTTATTTCCTCTGCTGAATCTTCAGGAATATGACTTTTACAGAGAGATATTTCATGTATGAAAATTCTCAAAAAGAGGAGGAAACATCTCCTTATGTTGCTCCAAACAAAAAGCCTGAAAACAAAATAATTCCAAACAAAATAACCAGTTGGATTCACAGAGATACCTGAAGGAGGGGAGCAGTAACAGAAAAGCAAAGATATCCAGTGTGATAAATAATATTCTATATTATCCATGTTGTTCTCCATGCACACATCACTTAGAGTGCATTTTGACTTTGATGTTTTATTACAGATGTTTGTTTGTTATTTTTGCCAGTTTCTCAGTAAATTCTGCTGTCTGTAAACTTGGTCTTTACGTGATGTTGCTGGCCTAGGTCATTTACTGTCCTCAATTCAGAAAACAGTCACACACAGCGCAGAAGGGAAGTATATAGCCCTAAGACAGAAGTCTGGCAGAAGTGAAAAATAGCTCGTTAGGGTTTTTTTTTCCAAAATAGACGTGTCTGACCTATTGCAGATTACAACGGGAGCCCTAATGGAAGCTGGTTGCTGTGTTTACTTGAGGAATATGTTCGATAATGTTGTGATTATAAACATAGATACTTCAGTTTAGTTGACCTATCCTAATTTAATTATTTAACTTGCCAGAGCCTTTCCTATGCAGCCAGGTGTCCTTAGCAATCAATGTCAAGGCAGACAGCTAGCGCTCTCCTGATGGCCTCCCCCGGCATTAAATGTGCCTCCAGGTCAAAGTGACCTCCCTGCCTCCATCCACGCCTCCTGCCAAGGCGGGAGAGGAGAGTCTGGGATGCTCTGCCTGCACTTCCCATAGCTGTCCCCGGGACGTGGGACGTGCCAGGGCTGCCCCTGCTCCACACGCTGCTGAAAATTGCTCAGAGGAGAGCAGAGCAGGAGCAGAAGTTTGTGTAAATGGCAGGGCGAACTGTAACTTCCTGCGTCTGTGCAAGCTTAGGGCATGCCTGGGCTGAGGCTTCTTTGGGGAAAAGCTGGAAATGATGGGAGGGACAGACAGGGCCAGCTTTGCTGAGTGCTGCCCTTGGAGTGCTGCACCAGCCTGGCTGTGTGAGTGAGAGCCAGGGTCAACAGGTCCTTGATGAGTGCTGACACCCAAACCTACCCAGAACTGGGGCAAATCAACAGAAGAGCCCCCTCCTGCCCCAGGACTCAAACTCAGCTTCAAGATGTTCAACTCAGCTTCTCTCTTACCGTCTTCAAATGCCTGTTAAATAGGGATGATCATTACTGGTGGCAAAAGTTATTTGCATGACATTTCTATTGGCAAGGTAAAGGTGGCTTTTAAGGGAATGAGACACCAGGAGAACTGGAGATTTATTTTTTTTCCACTTGATTTGAAGCTCATGTTATTTTGTATGAGGTCTCAGTGGCATCCCAACATTCTTAATCTACTGACTGCAGGTCCTGTAAAACTGAGGGGCTTAAATCTAGGCATTTAGTTTAGTCCAATTTGAAAGTTTTTGTATGATCTCCTTTTAATTCATTTTTAATTCCTTTATACATTTTTAATTACATTATTAGAGTGCTTGTGTTGAAATTCACCTAGAGTGCTGCACAGAGATAATTAGTTAATGTATAATGAGAAAGCCTATTGTGTTTGGTACACTTGCGGATTACTGGAATTCAAAATATTCTGGCTTTTTAACTTTAAGATTGTACACTAAGACGGTCCAAATGAAAATTTGCACACACAATATTAACCTGGCAAATGTGAATGGGAAAGAACAAAAAGGCAAACAAACACCCACTTTCCCTGGTAGTCATATAACGCTCATTATTAGACCTGAACCAATAATGACACTGTATCTGAATCTTGATTAGAAAATTAATTGCTGGTTAACTATAAAAAGGAAAGAAAAGAATAAAGCAAACAAGAAAAGTGGCTTTTACAGAGATGGAATGAATTGTAACACAATGAATGCACAAATCAACCGGTGTAGTACATATTCTAACAACCCCAACAAACCATCATTTCCCACTCCAGCTCCAGAGTACAGGACAATAAGCTCTGGTAATGGCAATAATACCAGGCACATTCCTATTTCAAACAGTAAGTGCTAATTTGTTCTTTATTTACATAAGCAAATGAAAACAATAATGTTACATTTATACTGTGGAACTGTAAGCGTTAGCTTTACTGTTTTTTCTCCCTGAGTTTTAGGTTGTCTCTTACTGAGCAGTGGAAGACAAGTTTGGCTTCTTCTGCTTCACCCAAGAAAAACTTATTGCTTGGAAAAGCTCAATTCATTTTTAATTCTTTGCTATCCTGATGGGCATGCCTCATAACTGCACTTGAGATCATGGTCCTGTTCTGCTGGGAATTGTGCAGACACATTGCAGATACGCTGAAGAGCTGGCAGTCAAAACAGGCAAAGTAGAGAAAGAATAGAAAGGGAAGCGGGCAAAGGGGTTGTGTAATCTGCTCAGTGGCAGAACTAGAAAATAAAAGCCAGATCCAATCAGTATTAGCTCAGAGCACTGTTCACAAGAGAGGAGTAAAGTACAAATCATATTACAGAATGCACTTCAGAGAAAGGCTGGAGATTGTCTTGCTGAAAGGTGATATTGTGCCCAGTTAGAAATTTTAATATCACTTTGCTTCCCTGGGAAAGCAACTGATTTCACCGCAGTGTGGAGGACGTGCTGCTCCAAACCTGGGAGGGTGAAGCTGTGCTCAATTCATGGTTAGCTGCATATGTAATAAATTCAAGAAGATGTACGTCAGAAACTGGCCTGACAACTTGATATTTAAACAAAAAAAAAAAGGAGAAAAAAAAAGAAAAAAAATAAGAAAATAATTGTATTTGGCTGTGTTCGTACAAAAGTCCTAAATGCTGCAGGGGTGATAGAATTTCCCTTGGGGAGCAAGACAACAATATCTGAAATGGAAGACACAAAAATTTTAAAATCCCATGTAGCTGGTTACTTACTTATACTATAAGACACTTTCACAAAGTTAAAAGTAGGTGAAATCCAAACAGCAACAGAAAGGATTTTTGGAAAAGAGGATTTTGAAATTTGGACTTTTCACAAAACTAAAGAAAATTGACATGTTGCAGTCAGAATCTAACCACAGTGAGTTAAGGATGCAGAGATACTGCTTCAGAATTACAGTTCAAGCATTCTTTGGTCCCTCCATCTTCACTGAGGCTTCAGTGTAGACCTAATTTTTGGTAAAATATTAGTGATGAGGTGTGTATGAGGAAACTTAGCAATAGAGTGTCTCAGAATTGAAGACAAAGTCCTAATTTTCCCCTGAAAAAAACTCTTTGCTCATACATTTGAGACTGCCTGTTCCCTTTCTGTATGTATTTCCTTTGAATCTGGGTTTCTTATCTACTGACTTTGTTATCTAGCCAGTAAAACAGTTCTAGTGGAGAACTTAAGAGAAAGATATTCCTCCTCTCTGGTGTCAAGGATAAGATCAAATCTGGCAGAGGAGGAAATTCCCTTCTCTTCAGAGGACATGGTTAGCTAGGATTGCAAAACTGAATCCTCCTTTGGGGAGTAAGATATTAAGGTAACCTCAGAGAATGTCTTTATTCAAGATTCAGTATTTGTTTTATGTAACAGTCAAAAAAAGGCCAAAGGTCCACTTTGAGATAAGCAGTACTTCAAGCCACTATGATTAAAGCCCGGCAGTTTATAAATCAAAAGCATAGGAGGAAATTGTGTAGGTAGAGTCAAATCTCTTTGTCTTTTGATCACACCGCCTATGGGACTCTTAAACCCATATATTTTTAGATCGAGTGAAGATTTCATTCAGCCCATGGCTGCAACATGGAATTCACAGAAAGAAACTTAAAAGGTATCTTCACAGTTCCTCCTGTGTGGGGAGCTTGACTGATTTTCATTTTCAAGGCTCTCTGCTGGATCATCCAGCTATGGTTCCAGCCACTGTGATGGACTTGCATGAGGAAAAGCAAATTAGGCCACTTTTTCTTTCTTCATTTCTCCTTGAGGTAGTTTGCTTCAGCTGTACAGTAAAATGTCTTTTACAAGGACATTACATATTTACAGAACAGAAAAAACCTCCTATGGGGGGGTGAGGGAACACATTTGAGATGGAGGGAAATCTCCAGTTCCTGAAGGAGCCTGTTAGTTTCTAATAGCCTCGTCCTTCTCAAGGGAGCTAATAGACGGTGCTGCTTCTGTGGCAGCTGAGAAATTTCAGGGACATTTTTCAGTTTGTGCATGACAAGTGCTGAAAGACAGTAAAACCAAGCTGTATTTGTTGTTGATGGAGTAATAATTACTAGTAAATTTGTATTGCTGACTTGGGTCTTATTCAGAACCTTTTAATGCCTTTACAAGACTTGCTCTTACAGGTAGCTGGAAAATCAGATTGCTTTTCTTTTTTGCATATGCTCTTTATGAACATGCTGTGTTTAGTTTTCATATTTGTGGCAAACTGAAATTTCAGAAAGTCTCCATCAGACAGGTCATGAATATGTTATAACGATCCAACGTGCTCATGAGTATGCTTGTAAAAAGTTCTAATCCAAACAACTCACATACATTGTGTGCTTAAAATATTTTAATCATTTGGTAGTAAGTTAAAATAATTTCTGTAAAAATGTGATTACAGCTCAAATCTCTAACCAATTTTCCCTCAAAAGATCTGTGTAAATGAAGCTTCCCTAGGCATTTCTACATAATGAGGCCACTCCTTTTATTTTGCATATTAGTATTTCATCAAAAATGTCATTCCTGTCTCCTTAGCTGAATACATACTACGTTCTTAGATCATTCTTCACCTTATTTTGACAGTGACCTGCCTGGAGCACTGCTCTAACCTCATGTTAGGTATCCCTGCCACGTACACATGGATCAGGTACAGAGCATTACAGCTTCCCAAGCCTTGGCTCCCAACTTCAAACAACAACAGCTCAAACTTCCAACTCAGAAGTTTGTAGTTTTGGGTGCTGGCCAAAAACGATGCTGTCAGGCTGATATAAACCATCTGCTATTGTATTTACTGTTTTTTGGCTCTATATAACTCTCTGGTTTGGAGGCAAGTCCTTCAGCATAGTCCTTGAATATCAAGTCTTTGATGGAAGGGACAATATGGTCATAAGCCACCAATTTAACTGAGCTCAGAAAAAGTGCCATTAAAATAACAAAATACCTCCAGAGCCACCTGTGAGATTGTGGGCCTGTTACAGACAGAGAAGACGGCTGCACAATCTTGGTTACCAGGGACTTGGAACGGAAATTGCTTTTGTGATGACAACAAAGAGACAAGCGCAGATTTCGAGCTTTATCTTTTCCTTATTGAAATCTATGTCAAAGCTTCCTTAAGCAGATAAAAACGTTTCAAATGTTTATCCATTTGGTTCAAAGCTATTTCAGCTGGAGGATTTAATCAGGATACTAACATTTCTGCCAAAGAGAAGATAGCAAAAAGTTTTATCATAGTATTTTGGCATGATTGTTTCTCTTCTTGGGTGGAATCAGAAAGAAGAAACGTAAGCAAAAGGCAATAATGATGCTACTTGCAAAACTGGCTTTCTTAAAGGGGGTCTGTCTCTGCCTGGGTGTGCAGATTTTCAAAAAATGTCTGTGGATAAATGGATTATCATATCTGACCTGCCTCTAAAAGGGCAAACAATGTTCGTTTGTAACAATTATTATTTTTTTTTTTTATATCCAGGATGCCTTGATAAAGAATAGGAGTCAAGCCATGTTACAATTTCATTCAGTTCATGAAAATACAGCAAGAGATAATCTCTCCATTGTGATGCTGTGCAGTAGCCACAGAACAGCGTCAATGGCCCAAAAGCATTACCCAAACTCCTCCATTTTTCGTAAACATGAAGTAGGAGTGAAATGGTAGCCTAGGAAGTGAAAAACTTATTTTATTCAGACAAATCACTTGGCTATCAGTTTTTGCCAGACTTGACAGAAGGGAAAGGACAGCAGAGGCAAGGTGATGATTCTGGAAAATCCAAATAATAATAAAAATCCACTAGAAGTAATAGTGGTTTAAGTAATCTACTTCACCAGACTTTACAGCATGCCACTCTATAATCTCCACGAAAATAAAACATCAGTATTTATCTGTCAACACTGCTTAATATATAGTCAGCAAAATCAGAAATAGGCCTACATAAAATAAAGTCTGGAAAAAGCACAGAGGCTGCTTTCCATCCGGCACTTTTCAAAATGTCACTGAATGACGTATTATTGTATTTTGCAGCAGAAACCACTGCTGTCCAAGTACTGAGATTTAAACAGACGTATTTATGTGGTATTCCTGATCTTGCCCATCAGCTAATTGATCTTCCTTTTTTTTTTTTAGAAGTATGTTGAAAAACTTTGGATAATATTGATGAATTTGTCGTGGTGTTTTTACCACGGACTCTTCTATGCTTTAAGGAATCTTTCTAGCTAAACAAAATTTCTGGCCTGTAATAAAAGTGATGAAAGAGAATACAGGCTTTTGAACTTCCAATCCCCTCCATGTCATGAGATTATGCATGAAGCACAGAAATTATTTCAAAACCAAACATTGTCTCTGGGTGTAATAGATGCAAAGCCAGAGCCCTTTGCCATCTACAGCACTCATCAGCATTGCGGCCGGAGACTGCAAATCCTTCCACAAAATTCTGACAAACCTGATTACGGAAAAACTGTCAAATCTTTCCATGTCACGTGCAACCCAGCAATCAAATACGAGACTACAAGAGCTTATCTGATAAATCCTATTTCTCAACCTTATTACTAAAGCATAAACTGCCAAAACAAAACCCACTCTTTTTTTTTACTATTTCTCTGAATTTTTAAAATGTTTAGTTTATCTATATTTATCTGAAAAGAAATCATAAGTGTGACTGGGGAGAAAAAGTGAAAGGAGTAATTGTAAATATGAGACTTAAAGAAACAACTCAGCAAACAAAAACCCAGTCCCTTAGAAGTGGCTAAGTATAAAGTTAAGTGTTTCTGCTGTTTCCACCTTATTTCCGTTCCTTCTTCTATCTTTTCAGCCCGATCTGTGTCTCTTCTTCAACCTGTGGATTTGATTAAGGGCCTGTGCTTAAACTCAAGCTTCAACATCATTTAGTATCATTAATCACATATGTGATAGTGATGAGTCAAGGCAGTGTCATGTAACCAAGACCCTTGAAAACAGTGTTAAATGAATGACAAATATTCTGCTAAGTGTTGTTTTTAAATAAGCTTGCTTTGGTATTGCTTATGCCTCAGCACTCATCTTTTAGGACTGGGGCTATTGGTGGTTGAGTAACGTTGTACTAAGACAAATGTCCATGGAAACAATTTTGAAATTATCGCTGTTCAGGAAACCTTTTTGGAGATAAAAAAGAGTGATTGTCCAGGGACTTGAGGCATTTGGATACTCAGGCTAATCTGGGAGAAGGATATCGCTGCTAGAGAAAGGCAGAGATAAAGGTAAACAAACTCAAATAGTAATTTTATTCAGGCTTTTCCTTATAAGTAGGAAGAATTTACATAATTTCCTATGTAAATTCTTTAATTTATTATGAGAAATATTTCATTTTGGTGAAGACACATGATACAGTTGCATTATTTCTTATTGCTAATCATCCATTAATATTTCTACCAAAGCTGAATCTTTGTCTGTTCCTCGTACACAGAGCCTCTCTTGTTTTTTGAAAGAAGGTAAGAGACAATGCTGAAAATCTCATGTCAGGGAAACATTTTCCATTCTCTAATCATGTTAGTTTTATCCCCAAACAGTCTGCTGTACGCATGAATTGGTAAATCATATTCATTGCTTACACAAGGCATAATATATTCACCACTCTGCGTTCAATAGATCAACATTACAGAGATTGTTTTATTCACATTAACAGCATATCATTAATGTACAGTATCAGCAGCTTCTTTATGCTAATAATGATTAATTGTACTTCTGTTTTGGAAAACAGACTACCTCCAGTGATGTATTAGCATAACATTTGGAGCCAGCATATCTTCTGCAAAGCTTACAAATATTTTGGTATAACAGATAAGTATATGACAAAGTCAATCAGTCTTATTAATCTCTTTGCAGATTTTGTAAGACTGTTCTTTTAGAGAACTCAATCATTGTTCTTTTTTTTTTTTTTTTTTTTTTTTTTTTGCTGTTTTTCACGGAACAATCTCTGGAATGTCACCGTTTAAAATCAGCATGCTAAATCAGGATCTCTCCTAGGTATACCTCATTAACTTCACTGGAGTTGCACCATGTTTTATTTAGTCCAAACGTTTCTGAAGTTCTGAAGATTTGTGACTGCATCTTGTTTAAAGAGAAGAGTATGCAGAAATTTGTTCTGAAAATAATATATGTAATATGGAATTATTTTTAATGGGAATTTAATACTTAGTACATAATCAAGCAGGTTTCTGCCCTGGAAGAAACCCGAACACCAGAAATTTAGTTTGGATTCTGTGACATAGGCTGAGAAAGTAGAAATAAGAATTATTAAATGTTCATCATAGAATTGGTCCATGAAATGGTGCGGAAAGGTTCATAAAAATTTTTCCTACTCTCAGAAGAACTCTTCCATAATAATTTTATTTCCAAAATAGGTCACTCTTTGTTATCAAATAACCATTGCTCTCTTGATTTCTTTTTTTAGAGGAAAACTACAAGGCTGATATGAAACTTGGGAGATATTTTTGACTGGAACATACTTTTAAATGAGACCTACTTCTACTCCTAATTCTTTTCTACCTCTTGTACTAGTTCCTCTTGTTGAACATTCAAATTCAGGATGAGATTATGCCCTAATTTATTTCCTCTTGCTCTGGGTTGGTTGCAGAGGCTTTTTTCCCCACTCTTTTCACCCTCATCACTTTTTCAAACGGAGGTAGGATGAAAGCGGTATATTTATGGCAGTCCTTTGTGATTTATTTTATATTTTTAAGATGTGTTGCATACTGGACCAGATCCACGGGTACACACCTACAGACAAATTCAGGAACAACAGAAGGCAAACAATGTTGACAAGCGGACAACTACATTCTATAGCATCTTGAGGGCAGGGCTTGAAGAAAGTTATTTTTTACCTAGCATATTCACAAGCGATATAATAAAGATGCAAGAAACGTTCGAAACACTGAGTAGAATGCAATGATACCTAAAAAACCCACTGTGTTTGTATGTGAAAACATCAAAAGAGGCTCAGATGGAGATTATCCAGATTGTGGAAAGAGTAGTCAATTCCTCTCTAAAGGACCTGCATGAGATGCCCAACCCATCAGTCCATGTGTGGTCCCCACACTGCAGCTACCCAAATGTTTACGGGCACTATGACCCACCGACATTGTCCCTTCACCCCCTTCCGGGCCACCTGCACCCCCACAGATGGAGATGTGCCTGCTCCATCATGAGTGCTTGGAGACAGGTTCATTAGGTTTCCTGATGAGGAGGGAATTTATTACCGTGGGCAGCTTGTCCCTCTTCTGTTTGCCACAGCACGAGAGCATCCACTGTGAAGATGGCAACCATGGTAACTGTAGCTATATAGTTATATAGCTCACATTTCTGACAAATTGGTGGCAAAGTGCTTCCCATATCTCTTTTAAAAGTAGCAATTATGGTATCTCCTGCATTTTATCTTGTAATAAAACACTTGATTTTAGAAGTTTTTAGGAAATATCAATACACAGTAGTTGCCACTTGGTGTTTTTTGGCCTCATAAACCCGGATATTATTCATTTTGTTTTGCATAACTGCACGCCAATTAATTTTCTGTTAAACGAACTTACCTGTGCAGGAACACACAATCCCCAACTGAGTAATACTTTTTTGCTTCTCCTTCTCATTTTCTTCCCCAAATGAGCTGCACGCACTTTAGATACCCACTCTCAAATCTCCAAAGCTGTCTAGGAGAGGTGGTCTGTATACATGAGGATACAATCCAAATTTTCTCCTAAACGCACGGAGATTGAACCATGAAGATGAATTCTTGCAACACACTCGTGTTTGAAAGGGAATCTCAGTTATAGTGCCTTTAATGTACTGGGTTTAATCCTCCAGCTTTTGCAGTGCTTCCTAGTTTTGTCAGGTCAGCTTTGGAAATAGGTGACGTACCAAGATATGAGCAAGGACCTGTTTTCTTAAACCTCTAGCAGCTGGAGGTGACTACAGGGTATACATATGGTAGTTCTTCTGTACTTCATGTAACCTATACCTGGGTCACAGTATTGTGTGCAGTATCTTAGGAGTTGCATGGCCCTTGAGAAAACCAAACTGGCGTTACTGCCAGAACAAGTTATGGTACAGCTAATTAATGTTACAACCAAACCAAGATCATTGTGGTACAGGAAGTGGTGGGAAAAGGTTTAAAGGGAACTTTTCTTTCCCAAAGGCTCTATGTTTCTTCACCTTCCATCTTTACAATCTAAAAATGTTATCTCTATTACCTTGACAATATTCTTTTGAGACTTTACAGGTTATTTCTGTGTGCATGTACATTTTGGTGGAGTTTCTCCTCTTTGCTTTCTTTTATGTGCATGTGAAAAATGAATAAAAGCTAGGCCATAAAAGAAAAGATATTTCATTAATAAAAGCTTTTCAGATCCTGACTTTATTAACCACTAGTACCATTAGTCAAGGAGAAAAAAAAGAAATCCTTCACAGTCAGAATTCCCAAGTGGATTCTTTTAGACAGAAAAAAAAGGTTGAAAAACAGCTGCATTAAAAAAAAATATGGAAAGCACCAATCTACTGCCTTCATTGCCTCATGATTATGTTACTTACATTTATCTGATGAAAACAAATACTTGCTATAAATGTAAAACAACATGATATGAAGCAAAAGTATTGGTAGCCTGGCACATTATTGAACCATTTACATCAAATAGATTGCTGTTACTGCTAACATGCCCTGTTTTCCTGTCATATTGTGTATCTTTGAGACTAACTGTGCAGTAAAGAACTGTACACAAATACTTCATTTAGGAACTTTTGATTTGTCATGAATGCTCTATAGCCACCAAGTGAATTGCTGAGTATTAAAAACTTCTGCTGTTTCATCTAAGTATAAAAAGAATGACATGTTTTATAGGATCAAATAATCACGTCCTTCTTCCTATAGTCCTCTTTTTTTTTTTAATTTAAAAGCCACTCTCATGCTAAGAAATATTCATCTAAGTTTCCTACTCTGCATTTGTCCATTTACATATACGTGATATTTGGCACTAACATATAGGAAGACAAGAAGGCATCTTTCAACTTGTGATCCCTGCAGTAAACTTCACTTGGGCAATTCCTGAGCTCACCTGAAGCCCTGCTGAGGCTGTGTAGCGCAACACTCTCATAAATACTTTGCAACTCTCCTGCAAAATCAGTCTTCTCCTCTTCACATCTACAAGGGAGATCCTTAAGGGCGTAGAGGGAACTCTGAAAAATATTCATTAAGTATTCTTAAAAGGAAGAAGGATCCCAAAGGTTTGATGGCTCCGTGAGCCAAGGGATACGCTTCCCATGAGATGGTTAAAGTGGCAGGGTGACATCACGACTATAATTAATCAGATATAGGCATTAATGGCCATGATATTTGTTTCTGGAGAAAATGAGCCCCAAATTATCTAGGACTCAGACTTGGACTTCAACTGCTGCTCCATCCTGAGGTGTAGGATTTGATTTTAGATGGACTGGGACTGTTATGCTGACAGTTCTCCTTGTGATGTTTGGTAACATCTTTTTTCTGGTCCAGGCTGTAGGTCTGAAGTGAAGAACCATGGGAAAAATATCATGAGGAAAAAGTTTTGGTGCTCCAAAAGTGAAAATTATGAGACTCAAAAGGATGAAGAGAAATGTTTGTACCAGAACTGATAAATTAGTCTGACTACTTCAAACATCTCTGTTCCATAAACAATGATTAAATTATAGTAAGTAATGAAAATCAGTACTGTTTGATTCCTCTTGCTGGTTAGTTTTTCTTAATAGAGGACATTAGACATCTGTGATGATGCTCTCTGACCCTTTGTACCAAACATGAAGAAAAAAAAAGATGTTACAATGTTGTGCTTCAGTAGAGTTACTGAAGTTTAACACATAGATTCTAGACACCTAATTTCTCCAAACACAGGAGTTGATTTTCCACTAACTGAGATAATTTTCTAGGTCCCAGTGAAGACACTCCTTATTCATATCGCTGTGAAAAAGGAAAGTCTATAGCGTTTGCAATAAACTTTGCTTCTTGCCAGGAGATAAAGCAACCAGAATTACATTTGCAGCAGGAGTAACCACGGCCTCCATCCTATTGATTTTCTATGCTATTGCAGATCTGGAATATTGTCGGCTCCTGCCCAGCTGGAGGTGTTCTGTGCATTTCTGAAATTTAAATATTTATTGTTCTTTCAGTAATTTAAAGTTTCTCTGAGTTTTTCAACTTACTTAATCTTTAGGCAATCTACACCTATAGGAAGTAAAATTTTTAAAGCTTCCAGAAGTCAAAGTATTTTTAGAGAGGGCGCCATGTATTGATTGTTGTCAAATCTCAGTGGACTAAGACGCTATGTTATTGTCAGCATTTTTATTGCTGCCATTGCTTTTTCTTTTTCTCCTTTTAATAATTACAAGTGTCTGTAATATATTTTAGTTACCACACTGTTCCACCAGCTGGAAGGCACTGAGAACTTTTCTTAAGAATCATATCTAGCTTTAAGAGACAGAAAAATGAATATATTAGCTACTTTTTTTTTTGTTTCAATCACACATTGTCAGTCCACAAGTGAAAAAAGAGAAATGCTGTTTCTGTTTGTTTTGATGAGCAGAGAATAATCTCATCTTTTTTTTGATCTAGCTATCCCTTTGCAGACTATGAATATCTCATATATAATGTAAAAATGTTATAGAAATTGAAATGTGTGAAGGGTAGACAGAAACAAATCTATCAGGATGCATAGAAACAGGAATTCATCAGGGGAATTGGGCCGAGAACGCACACGGATAATTTGTGAATGACGAAGATTCTGCCCATCTGGAAAATTTTATGAGAAGTTCAACTTGATGCATTCTCTGAGAGGCAAAGCCCTCCTTGCTTCTGTTATCCTCACTTAGTAAATATTTACTCTCTTAAAACAACCTTGCACATAGCACAAAGACAAAAAGAGAAGCTCTGGCTCTTGGTCCCAAACTCTTTATGGTCCTGTTGGAGTCGCCAGGATGATGCAGAGCTGGTGACAACTGCAGACCACAGAACAAATAACCAAATTAAAATGCTGAGAACAATCCACCAGTCCTGCACATAGCGATGCATCTTCATGGCTAGCAAAATTTTATTTCTGTATTTGTCTTTGATAAAAAGATTTTTACTTCTCCTGCTTTAGCTTATTCAAAAAAGAAAATCATATCAAGGCACTTTCTCCTTTTCTCACATGACATAATACTCCCTGACATTAAGCAGACCTTTTTTTCAGATACTGATAGCATATTTCTGTTCCCAAACAGACCCAGATAACCAAGGTCAGTGCCGGTGGGAGGCTTATCTGTGGTGTTTTATCAGAAAATGGGCAGTGTAACACAGGTCAAGTAAGCTGGGGCTTGAGTGAGAGAAAGGGAAAATTAACTGAAAAGCCCAACTTATAATATCTCACATAATGAACTTGTTAAACTTGCTGTTCTCTCTGATTTTAATATTCAGGAGGCTCTAACTGGCCTGAACCTGCTGTATTCAAGCTGTGGATACGGTACTTCTCCCTGCAGGCATGCTAAATAATATTTTTATCTCTTCCGCTCCCCTCTTCTGGGTCAGACTGAAGTAGGGGTAGTGTCACTGGAGACGGTGTGACAGTTCAGACAAGAACCTCAGGATGCCCAGATTTCCTCCTGCATTTGAGACGTGCCATTCCTGTGTCTTAGTGTCCCTTGTAAAATATACTGGGGTGGAGGGAGGGCTCTGAAGGAGTCTCCATGAGTGACGGAGCGGAGCAGGAACACTGCAGCTGGTTTCCACCGACACGTGGAGGGAGCAGAAACCACTCCAGAAATGAGGTGTGGAGATAAATGATCTCCACTTGGAAGGACTTTAAGAAAACATGCAGCTGCTCAGGTTACTGGGATTGGTGGGTGACAGAGAGGAGAGCTGCCTCTCAGCTCCATGCCCACACAAGGCAAGCACTCTGGGAAACGTGCTGGGCTGTTATCCAGGTACACACATTATCAGCATCAGGGGTCTTTTCTCAGAGACTGTGTCGTCTTCTCTTCTGTGGTGTTTCCTAGTGCTTAAGCAAGAACAAGCATGGAATGACAGTTGGAACTGCACAAACTCCAAGAATGTTTCTGCATTTTACAAGCCCATTTGCTTATCTTCTCTTGATCTGGAGTGCACCTTTCAAACCATCTCTGCAAAGGCAAAACTTAACATTGTCCTTGTGCTCATCCTTTAAAATAATACACATTTTTAGCAAAGTTCTAAGCAAGTCTTTAATAAATTCTACATACCCAGAGAGCAGTTAGAGAGTGAATAATACAGACCACAGTGTGAGTGTCCTAGCTAAACCCCTAATACACAGCACAGGTCAGCAGAACAATTCTACAGGGAATTTAATGAGCAGAGTTCTCCTTTCTGCATTTGTTACACACAAGCACTTCTTTGTACAAAGAACATAATTTTATTTTTTGCCTTTGCTTGTGTTATTCCTAGTGGCTACCTTTTTAGTGCTGTTTTGCCATTTCTTACAGGTTTCTCTGTACTATAATTAAGCCAGTCTGCTTTCCAAATATACTTTTTGGGTCCCGAAATACAAAGGTTGGGACTGCACGAAGAAAGGTAGAATAACTTGCACAGAATTATTTCAGTTACTTCAGAGACTGCACATAATATTTTTACAACTTTCCATAGATTTTCCTTCTCTCTATACTTGCACATATTTGGTAGTCACTAAGACAATAAGACATCCTGAGCATCACAGTGTAGGAAAAGAAACGGCTGAGCCTGTATCTGTTATGAGGACATGGGGCAGTCTGCGTAGATATTTTACATGAGAGAAGTGGTTATTGTCAAAGAGACTGGTAATATCTTGCTTGAACATTTTCAAGCTGGCTCTAGGACTGTATATGCAATGCTAGCAGTGATGGAGTAGGTACGATATTCCTACAGTAGCATAGTTCCCTGCAGACGTCAGTTGGCTTTGCCAGGCTCAGAGGGAATGCCAGACTGTTTATTGCACTAGTGACGTTCTCCTGCTTTGAAGAGCTCAGCCCAGATTAGGCTTTTAAGAAGCACTGACTCTCTGATTTTGTAGTTTAATGCTTTTTGACTAGCAGTGAGTCTGAATTTTTTTTGCAAATTTTTATCAGAACCAAAAAAAAAATATTCAAAATATTTGCCAGAGATTGTTCTGCAGTCCATAATCTTGTATAATTTCAGGTTTGAAATGTGTAAACAACACGATTAGGCACCATGACAGTTGCTGTATTAGATAAAAATCCAAGAACTAAGTTTCTAAAATCCGAGCAGACTTTGGGACTGGATGGTAATAGTTAAGCATGTAAACTCCAGCTCTTGTAAGATAAGCAACAGAAATCCACCGAGGCTGGCTGCATTGAGGATTGGTATTCAGAGATACCTACTTTAAAATATTTGTTAATCAGTATGGCAGGCCAGCTTTCTTGCATTAGCTTGAAACTCTCCCTCCAGCAAGGTTATAGAGTGGCATTATAATTTCATAATAAGATGTAGTGAGGCATAGGATGAGCAGTCTTCCCAATGATATGTATGACTATTCGGAGCTGAAGGCACGAGGAGGTGCCTCACATTAAACGTTGGGAAATTACACAGCCCAGTTAAAATATTGACTCAGAACTTTATGCAGCAAAGTGCTTCAGCTTAAGTCCATACTTTTTCAGAAAAACACTTATTTTTGTGGGTGGCTTTAAGCACCAGTATAAGTCACTTGATTTTAATAGGGCTCTGTTGCATAGATGCAGCTTGTTGAAATTAAAACCAGAAAAACAGTGTAGCAAGGGCCGTACAGTTTTCCTGGCAGAGGGCAGGAGACCTTAGCTCTTACATTAGCTCCCCTCTCTTGACACCCTGAAGCAGAGACGAGATTTTGTTCCCTGCCAGCACAGCACCTTTGCCTTTCTCCAAACCCTCGGCTCGTTTGCTGGCTGAGGGACAAGTCTGTCCCTGTGCAGGCTGGGGAGGAGATGTTTCTACCAGATCAGCTTCACTTTGGTACATGACCCAGGGCAATGGCATTTCTGCTATTCCCTTCCGTTTCCCGCTTGCATCAACCCCAGTATAACTCTTCTCATCACTCCTCAGAGCACGGCAGACCGTAATCAGATATCTGACTCCAGTTCCTTCCAGGCACCTGCTTGCTCGAAAACTCTCAAGGGCAGCAAGCACTGCACTAGGATTAGGATAAGAAGCTAAAACCTTACCCTGCCAGATCTGCAAGGCTGGATATGAAAGAACCAGGGTGACTTAAAGTCCAAAAATTCTATACCACATACGATCCAGGATTGCAGTAATCCTGTTGATGGCAACAAAAAATAAAAAAGAAGAAAGAAATCCATGTTTCTTACGTCTACTGTTGCACAACTGTGTTTTCCCATCTTAGTGGTCATCACAGTGTTGACGCCCTAGCAAAGCAGGTAATCCCCATAGGGTCACCAGCGAACACACTGGACTTCACAGTGTCACACGTCTCTATTTGTGAGAAGTACGGAGGAGTGGATGTATCATCCCATGACGAGGTTTGCTACCGTGCCGCCACTTCTAACACAGGTTCTGCAGGAGCAAGATGAAAATGCTGAGGTCTCTCTTGTTTTTAAAGTCCTACTGCAGCAGTTCATCTTGTCTCATAGTATATTACTGATATTTCCCTGAAGGAGGGCGATTCACCCTTTCTAATTATAAGAAGCTGCTAGAAAATATTGAAACCAATTAGTAATAAAAGACAGATCTCAAGAGCCAGATTATCCATCGCAGATGTGAACTGGAGGCAGCTAATGGCGAAAGACTTCGGTCTCTAACTTCTCAGCTGAAATACTATGGCTGAGCTGGTGGCTGTATTATAACACTATTTACAGACACTGTGTGGAATCGCAGGCATAATAAATCCAGGGAAAGTGCTAGCGAAATTGAGAGGGAAATTCGCACTTCATTGAATTCAGTGTCAGCTTCCATTAAATTCAAAGGGACGTGAGAGTCTTCACGGGGTTACTGAGCATCTGTAAACATTTCCAAGTCTGCCCCAAGTTACAGGTTTATTTTTCAGTTCAAAGAAATTGGCCAGGCAAAGGTACGTTTATTTCTTGTTATAGAAATAAGAGAGCAAAGAAGAATGAGATGAGCGGCTTGATAAGAGAGCAAAGACATTTTAAAAATTGATCAAAATCTTATCATATTTGGAGTGCTACACAGTTGGGGATCCTCACTGGATATGGGGAGCATAATCTAATACAACTTAAACCTTTTTTTTTGCGGTTCTTGGCAACAGATATTCATTCTAGTGTGACCTCAAAGACATTCGGCATCCTGATGTTGCAGGTCAGATCTGCTTCCTGTTGAGGCACTGAGCTAATGGGCATGTTTCACAGAATCACAGAATGTTTGAGAATGGAAGGAATCTCTGGAGATCATCTGGTCCAGCCACCCTGCTCAACCAAGGCCACCTAGAGCCAGTTGCTGAGGACTGTAGCCAGATGGCTTTTGAATATATCCAAAGATGAAGAGTCCACAACCTCTCTGGGCAACCAGTTCCAATGCTTGGCCACCCTCACAGTAAAAAAAGTGTTTCCTCATGTTCCTGTATTTCAGTTTTTTGCCTGTTGCATTTTGTTCTGTCACTGGGCACCACTGGAAAGATCCTGGCTCCATCCTCTTTGCACTCTCCCTTCAGATATTTATATACATTACTAAGAACTCACTCCAATCTTCTCTCCTCTAGGCTAAGCAGTCCCAGCTCTATTTGGAGAATGCTTCCTCCTAACCTGTCTTCATCAAAAGGCAAAATATCAGCTGTTCTCAAGGCAAGGGCAGCAAGATTGCGGGATTTCATGTTAACGAATAAGAAAAAAATCCCAATGCGATGAGGTTAAAGAGCTGTTGTTCAAATAAAAGTTCTTGCTTAAATAGCACGGGAAGAAAAGAAGAGAGGAAGGACATCTAAACATTTCAGTGATAAACAATATTTAAAGCCTATGCCTCTCCCAGCAGTAATAGGAGAGGCGATCCTGTATGCTACAAAAGGGAAGTTGGCATCTCACCCTTTTCTAAATGTTCTCGTGGTGAAGGTTGTGGTCAGCAAAGCGTTGCAATACTTGGGCACGTGTGACACGCTGTTACTAGTATGGCCATTTTAGCTATAAACACATGCTTAGTTGTTTTGGAGGTTTTGTATATGTCTGCCAAAGTAAGATCTGTACATTGCGTTCTGGTGAAAGATTTACTGACTTCTGTTCAAAGAGTAGGGGCTGGCTCGGCTGCTAAGTTAGGGTTCACTTTAAAGCCTGCAAACTTCAACTGAAAGGCTTTCGTTGACTTCAGCCACCTTTGGATGAGGTTTCTAGTGCAAAATATTGAGCCTATTTGCAGCAAAAAAAAATCTTGGAAAATGAAATCAAAAGATGACTGAAAAGAAAATAATAACTTTTTCATGAAATCTTGGTTTTTAATTGCTACTCAGAGCTAAAAGAGCGAACAGAAGAGCTGGGGTAAGCCCTGCTAGCCTGAAGCTTTAATAGATATAAACAACTTGGAGTGGTAAGAAAGGCAAAATGATGTTTGTTAAGAAATGGACTGCAGCTGAATTCTGTCTATAGGAATGTTTGTTGTGTTTATCCCATTTGGCAACCATTATGGAAAATCACCTTGTCTTTTTTTTAATGATAAAGCAAAATAATACAGAGGAATCCTGCAGATTTCTTAAGGTTCCATAACACCGAATAACAGTCCAGGCAACATGGAGAAGAAAAGCAGGAAATAGAAAGGAAAGGGGAACGTGAGTTACTGAAAACTACCTGATGCAATTTGCTAAAGGGATATAAAAGGAAAATAGAGAGATAACTTAGTAATAGTGAAAGACGTTAATTAATGACAAAGAAAAATCACCTAGGTGTTTTGGTTACATGAATTTGGATTGAAACTGGAGATTCAAGAGTGTCACAATCAGACAGACTCTGGATTCTGCTGTAGAAAACAATGTATGTGTTGCCATTATGTAGCTTGCTGGATTTTAACAATCTAAATATTGACTGGGATAAGTATTACACACACCCCAAAAAAGAGAGGCTATTTGACTGGAGGAAGTGGTACTTGGCTTTGAAGGTTTTCTTGAATAATGAGTTTCTCCTTCTACGATTGTACGTTTCAGGTTAGTCACAAATCCAGGTCTGAAGTTCGGTAGCTGCTTAATCTGGTTGTTGGTGATGTTGCTTCTCTGGTTGGAATACTTGATGAGACCAAGTTCCACCAACGGAAGCAGCAAAAAGTCTTCCTTCATGATGCAGTGGTAGTGAAGAAAAACTACATTGTCAGCAGTTCTGACCACCTTTCTGATTATGTTCGGCAAATCTGAGATCTACAATCGATCAGTGAACTGAGCTTCCCCATGTAGTATTGAATTATAGTGTCTCTCAGAAGCAGCTAAGATACCTGGCTAGGGGACTATAAAGTGAAGTCAAGCAGATAAGTCCTGATTCCCAAACAATGAATGAGAAGTCCCATAATTCAAACAGAAATACCCCTGGAGCAGCACACGTATTTATTGCAAACCACAATTCATTTCTTTACATTTTATTTTACAAATTCCCCATTACTTGCTTCAGTTACAGCGAAATGGCCTACTGTATTTCAAGATATTTCAAGCTGATCTTGTACTTCACTTTTCTGTGTCAAGAAATATTCAGACAATTGAACAATGAGATTACTGAAAAGCTGTTAGGTGCCTTGTGATGCGAGGATGTGTGAGGTATTTAAGAACTAACGTGAAAAATGGCAGCTTAGACACTATCAGGTAGGTCTAAAAGGGAAAAAAGGAAGAATCAGTCAATATGATTAGACAGGAGTGTATTCAACAAGCACACTTCTGTTTTGAGATTGTGAGAGAAGAATGTTATTTCTTAGGAGATTTTCCTTTGGACTGTAGAAAATACTTCTACTCTGTACTGTGTGTTTTGCTCTTGCAGTCCTCATAGTTTGTGAGAGTAATCTGACTGAAAAGAAGTGGATGCAGAGAAATGAGAAATTTTTTTACACTAGAGAAGCTAAAATGAATCCTCTATATTAAAAATTGCAGAAATTATTTATACAAGAAAAGATATGTTCAATTAAACATTTTTGAAGCAGAAACAAGGTCAAAAAGAAAAGTGTTGCATTAATGATAGCTATTTGGCAACTCTGGAGACGTTTCTCTGGAATGAGAAGTTGTTGAGTTCACTTGAGTGGACACACCACAAAACCATGACTTTAAATGGCTGGTAACTTTGGCCAAAGTGAGCATTTGCAACTAAGTGCCACATAAAAACTGAATAAAATTTAGAATTTTGGAGTCTGTGTTTTGCTTTGCTTTGTCGATTGAGGTTTCCCAAGCCCTCAGTACTGAACTAAATCTGCTTGCTCTGAGGTTAAAAAGGTAGGTAAATATTAACGGATGAATTCCCACAACACCAATAGGCAAATTGAGACACAGGAGGTTTAGATGAGTGTGTCTTCCTTTTGCACAAACTTTGAAGAGACCCAGCTTGCACTCCATTTCTTTCTTGTGTGAAGCAGGCAGGAAGAATCTCTGCCATCCTTTCTGAGCTTGCGTGCTTTTATATGCAAGATTTGCAAAATGGATAATGTAAGTGAGGGGAAAAAATAAAACCAGCCAACTTTGCTGTAAAATCACAGCAGTGCACTGAACGAGGTGTATGTGAGTGAGCAGTATCTGAGCTGACCCACAGCGAGTCCCAGTGGGAATAGTGGGTCTGGGTCAGCCAGGAGAAGGAGGAATTACTCTGACACGAGACCACTCCTCTTTGCTCCCAGACCCTGGGTTGGCCCAATTTTCTGACCTGCCCAGAGGGAAACCATCCACCACTGATCCCCAAAGGGCAGCCAGCAGCACCAGTTTGTATCCTAGGCTGATGTGTGTTGAGTGTGAACCCCTTCATCACACTGCAGTGCTGCCCGTAATACGGCTACAGAGCTGCCTTTAGTGCAGTATCAGAGGATGCCTGGTTGAATAAGTGACTGGTTTTAAATCTTACAGGATATCCTGGTCACAGTAAATGAATGAAATCTGCCTTTCAAACACCAAGGCTATGTACCAACTGCCAAACTTTTGCTTCCAGTCTCAGCAATGCACCCCTCCCATAGCGCCGTCATTTCTGCTCTGTACAAGTTAACAGCCTGAGTTTATCTTCCTAAAATTCTACCCCTCTGAAACATATTTAGGTTCCACTGAAAGTCTACATCTGTCTTAGAAGGGACTAGGAAATTGGAAATAGAGAAAATGCAGTAATTCACGAGTCATGCTCATAAAGTGAGAAAAGCCTTGTATCAGAAAATACTTTTAAAAATAACATATATCCAAAACATAGCAGAAACTGTGTTTTTAATAGAGTCTCCAGGATGGAAATCCAAGCAATGTTTATTAACATTTGAAAAAAATCTAGGAAACAATTGGCAATTGAAGATGGAGTGCCAAATATTTTACTAGAGATGTGTGCCCATTTCCATCAAAATTTAAGTCAATGACAAACTATTAAGATATTTTCATGAAGTCCAAAGGATTGCAAGGAAAGTGTAAAGATAGTTTTAATTACAGCATTTTCTATCAACCTATATAGTTACAGAAGTAGATACACCCTACGGAAAGATGGCAAGTATTAGTATGAAGAAAGGTGAAGAGGGTCAGAAAAAATGCACATTCTACAGAAAATAGGGAATATGGGCACTGTAATTAATGGATCAAATTGCCAAGGAATTGCAAAGAGGATCAGAGGGTAAAAAGATAATTAGCAGATCAAAGGGTAAGAAGCCAAGTGTTGAAATAAAGTGGTAGTAATACAGACAGCTAAAGAGGAATTATTGACCAATAATTGTATTGCTTTAGGCAATGTATGCTTTGCTAGAACCATTATTAACAAGGTTTTTAATGGACTGGTCTATTTTTATAGCTGTGGAGTTATGAATGTCAAATGCCATTAATTCATTCTAGAGCCAGCGTGCACTAACAGTAACCTGGTTTTTAGGAGTTTGTAACAGTAGTGCCAAAGGAAAATAGGAATTCAGGCTGCAGTGGCTGGCTGCGTGGTCAAAGGAGCCTCCTTTGAATATAGCAATAACATGGAGTGTGATTTTCAGGGATTTGGGATAAGGCTTGTTCTTATATCAACATAAATTGTACAGTTTATTCTGGAGTGGGTGACATCCTGGGCTAAAGCCTCTGTGAATCCTCTCCATTGCGCTGAGTGAGTTTTATTCCCCCCGTTATTCAAAAAGGTCAAAAGTCTGCCAACAGAAGACCATCTATTTTCATGCTACAGCACACCTGCCTCACCAGTAACGAGGGCTAGATTGAATGAGTGAAAAGCTAATGGGGATCCAGGGGTTTCCAATTGTCTCCTGAAGTACTGTCTTGCCCAAAGAGTGAGACCTCTGCCTAAGTGGAGATTTCAGTCCCATTTTCATCAGCCCACGGGGCTACAGGTATCAGGTCCTGCTAGAGCTGAAACCATGGGATGCAGTTAGCCAGAGGTTAACTGGGTGAAAAAAGCAGGTAAGACCCTGTTTGTGCTCTATACTTAGCGATTTCAGCACAAAGCATTGTAAGAAATCTCATACTGTTGCTGTTTTACCACTGTTTGGGGTAGCTAAAGCCGTTAATCTGGCATTTTTGTGCCTAGGGACAGGAAAGAAAATTCAACAAGGTTTTCTTTATTGCTTTCTTTGCTCTGACGTGTTGTCAAATTGTATTGCTTGGACCCAATCCAGCTTTTTCTTGGAGTAAGAATAGAGACCTGTAGGCTGAGTTTTGACTAAGATCCCTCTTTGGGACCCACAGGGGATAGTCACTGGCTTGGGAGCTCCTGTGGTGGTTGGTTGTCAATACCCCTCTCTAAAAAGGAGTTCTTTGGTATAATATTTTTAATAATACATATATTTTTAATAATGCATATGCCATCTGAGTGTGGATAAGGATGGGAACTGCTACAGTGGATCAGATTTATGGTACAATTAAACTAACCTGTTGAGAGCCTTGAAGGGGGTGCAGAGGACCCTCAGGTGAGCTGAAGGTGTGCTGCCAGTTTTGCCAGGGGTTGGCAGAGGATAATTCTGGTTTCTGCTTCCATTTTTCAGAGTCTGTTTATTAGCAAAATAATGGAAGCAAGTAAAGGAACTGGTGGCGTTTTCAGTTAGCATCTAATGGATTTTCCTCTGCAAAGGGGGGTACATAAACACCCCCCTTTATCACACTCAGCTTTACTCTCCTATTTGGCTTGTCATTAACAGAAATCTGCAAAAAAGGGTATGTTCTGAGGTGTGGAATTTTTTTCTTAAATAGTAAACATGTCCCAAATTACTAAGTGATAGAGAAGATTGAAAACGTCAGTCAAAGGAGCTCTTGTGCTTCTGCTGAAGGCGACGACAAAACTTTAATTACCTGAAAGTCACCCAGTGGTCTAAAACTGGGAGTGCTGAGGTCATTTCCAAAGAGAGGTGCAATTCAGAAGTTTTATTGAATTGAGGCAACCATGTGTACATAAGTATATACCTACAGTTTTGGTTTGTAATAATCATTCCTGGAACCAGAATAATGGCTGCAGTGAGAGCTACACCATCAAACTCCTAGAGAGCAGAGAGAGGGAAGACTATAACTATCCAAATCACTGTAGCACTGAAAACAAAACAATGAAATAGGGTGAATGTCTAGATTAAAAAAAAAATATGCTAAAATATAACACAGCAATATTTTTCTGCAATTCTAACTCCTAATTAAAAAAAAAGTTAAATATTTTTACTTTAAGTCAGGAAAACTGAGACATGGTTAACGTTATTTAATGACTGATGTAACTTCAGCTAGCAGTATCTGTGAAATTTGTAGCTCTGTAATTAGTGAGCAGGAAAAGTTCAATATTTCAGAAGTATCATTTTGGATATGTAATTCCAGCTGGTTCTTACAGTCCTAAATAAGGTCTGTGTGAATTACTTCCTAAACAATTGCTGATAAATGATCGCTCGCATCCCTTCCTGCTTTTTCTGGGTTAATATCCTAATTGTCTCACATATGAGATAATAAAGGAAAATAAATCTGAAAACTCAGTTGAAATGTATCTATTTCGTAAGAAATGGTGCTGCGTAGCCTGGAACAGGGAGAGGATGATGAGGTACCCTGAAGTGATTAGACACGCTGCAAGAGTGAATTTAATTTGGAAGATTGAGAGGTGTAGAGATAACTGCTTTCTGCCTACACACTTTTACCACTACTCTGTATAACTGAGGACTTATAAATACTTTATAAATTAAAGAAATTAACCACAGCACTCCCAAACTACAAGAACCACCTACGCCATTTGTACATTTTTCTATTAATAGTGGCTAAAACATTAGCTCCTGCAACCATGGCATATATTAAAATGGAGCAGGATTTAAGAAAGCAGGATCTCCTGTTCTTTTCCAGGCAAATATATGGATTTGGAGGGACTAGATGCCTTCTAGTTTTAAAGCAACAATAATTTCCTGGTTATCTCCAGATCCCTTATTTCATATGCGTAAAGACCAGATTCAGTAAACCCCAAAAGATTGACTCCCACAGCCTCTATCTGTGTCCTCAAGGTGCTGTGATGCTCTCAGGAATGAAAATTTTTTCATCATTCACTTTTGTGTAACAGACCCTGTGCTGGAATTAAGCTTCACTTCTACTTCTCATCTCTGCAAACTGAAATCATTATGCAGCTAAACCCCCCTTCACTTCCCCCCAGCCCAGCACTTCTGCTTGCAACATGCCTAGAAGCCTTATTTAATCTCACCTGCAATCCAATTAAAAGCCTCTCAAAAATTTACACCTGCACTAATTGTAGATTCACATCACTGCTTAGTAGTCATTAAGTCTATGAGTTAAAGTTTTTATGAGTGCCACTAATCTAGTTTATCAACAAAATGCTGGAAGGTTTATGTGCTAAAACAAGATAATCAGTATTCATGCTTCAAGATTTCAGCAGGGGTCAGGAAGGAATTATCTCAACTTATGAAGCATTTCAAAATGGCTAATTATGTTTGTTCATCAAATTTGGTCCTAAAACAATTGAAATCCCAGTAAAAGCTTTTGAACTTTTAACTGTGAATGACTAATTTGGCTGAGGTGTTGATTTAGATCAGAAAGTCCTGTGATCATTTTACTCTTCAGCAAAGACCAAAAAGATACACTTTGAAAACACAAACCAAATAACATGAAAGCCTCCATCTCCGTGTTTCCTGCGGAGGTTGGAACCATACCATTGAGGGGCAATTGCTGGTGAAGCTGTATTTCTATGTATGTGTGTGTGCATGGATGCATATTCTCCAAGAGAGACGTGGTTTTCTCAGCTCACGGAACCCAGTCAAGGTTGTTAAACATTAACGGTGCGCACACAGTTGCCAAGTACCTCTTGTAGATCCCAAAGATACAGAATTCAAATAGTCTAAAGCTTTATATTTTGCTAGAGTGTTTTTTGTTTTTTTGTTTTTTTTTTAAATAAGTTTCTTCACCCTCATACAGCAGCAATCATCTGGCAATGGAAAACCCACCTAGAACCTTAGTCAGAGGAGGACAAATAAAAACAGAACAATGAGAAAGAGAGAAATACTTGTAATTCGGCCAGGAATTTTTTTTTTTTTTCCTAGTGGATTCTTGCTCCCAGTCCACCCAGCGTAAATAAAGAGGCATGTGGCATGTACTACAGATGGATCAGCTGTGGTAAACATACACAGCTGCAGATATCTGTTACACAGGTGCTTGGTGTTAGACTCGCTGGCTAGCCAAGAGCAGTCAGAGGTTTTGGCAAAGGCCCCCAGTTCTGTGAACTGGAAGAGAAAAGGCAGTGAGAAAGTAGTCAGCTGGCACGAGCACTTTCCATAGCAGCCCCCAAGCCTGAGCCAAACCTGCCGGTCTCATTCCTCACCCCGTGTTCTGAATCGCTGTCAAATTCCTAAACTTATTTTGCAGTTCAGTGGGAGGTGTTTTGGCTGGAGTTGCTGGAACAGAGACACCGGGATACTGTACACCTCTGTGTACAGTGTTAAGCCCTTTAATTGTTGATCCTTCTGGGGGAAAAGGGCTTGTGTGGGGTTTTTATGGTTCGTGGGTTTGTTTTATTTTGTTGGTGTTTGTTTTTTTTTTTTCCCCCCCTTTCTACTAACTGGGTGTGCTGCAGGTGTAACAAGTACGGAGACATTTATTACCTCCCTCTAAATAGCTGCTGCTGATGTTGCAAAACTGGTGTTGAGCCAGCAGAAATACAAGAACCCTAATCAAGCCTGAGAAGACAATGTTATGACTTTGACAGAGACAAATATGTCTCTCCACTGTTAATGTTAGGTTCAGATTAATCTGTGTGGTATTTGCATATGACAATGGGCCAAATCACTCGCTGATGATATGTTGTGATTGCAACATTAGAGACCTACAGAGGTCATATTAAGCTATACATCATGAAATGTATATACGTTTTCCTGACAGTTCCATCAGTTTTTCATAATCTAAGATAATTTTCTCTCCAACACTTAAAATGGTAATTAACTAAAGGATTTTTATTCCTTATATTGCAAAGATACCTTTCCAACTATGAGCTGATAGAGATTTGCCTCCATCCTTGCTATTGAGATGCATATGCATTGTTTATTCATGAAGATCTAAATTGAGCACTTATATCTATGTGTTCATAAGGCTGTAATCTCAGCTCTCTAAATAGCCTGAGGCTCTATTGAAGAAAAGGGGCCAAAAAGCCAGGCTTCCACTTAAACAGAAACTTGGCTTTATGAGTATGATAAACCTAGAGGAATGGCCAGGGCTTAGGAGAGCAAGACCTGGTTGCCCATCCCAAAAACCCAAGCTATGAGTGTAAAATCTGCAATTGGAAGAAAGTCTGGAAACCTTGAGGAGGGTCTTAGTTCTGCTAGAGACAACTTTTGAGGTCTGAGGGTCCCTGTTCAAAGCCAGAAAGCTTTGGTCAGCTACGCAGGCCAGGGTCCTGTAGACCAGGTACCCTGAGCATCCCAATTGCTTCAGGTTTTGATATTCCAGCAGGAACACAGGTGGGATTTCACTCAAATAATGCTTAACTTCACTGAAAGCTTATTTAACCCAAATTCCTTTAGATAAAACATATAAAATGCAAAACCTGGTGGTTTTAATGAAACAGAGTTCTGCTGGGAAATTTCTGACTTCAGTCCTCTTATGATTATCTCTAAAATATGTGTGATATGTCTGCAATTTAATCAGCGTGCTGTTAGCTTATAAACCTAATGACAACTGGTTTAATGCCAACATTTTTGTTGGCACTGCAGTTCATTTTATTATAATATTTCAGCAACTCTGGGACTAAATTCAGAATTCTTGCTTTGGATATGAAGAATGGTAAGAAAGAATTAACACATTTTCTCTGGTTTCACAGAGAAACCTTGGTTTCTTGCCTCTTTTGAGCCAAAAGAAAACATTAATTAACAACATTACATCTTCAGTGAGGTCTGGCTGAGGTATCCCTTGAATATGTAATCATCATTTTAGGCAATGACACAGTATCCTCAAATAATTTATAGCATAAGTTTTTGACCTCTAGTTTGAAACTGGTCTCTTTTCACTCTTTGTTACCTTAGCCACTTACATCCAAGTACTTAAGGCTTTCTTGGTTTTGCATAAGTGTGGGATATGAATATATGACTACATGATATATTGACTTCATATGAATGATAAATGGATATATTATTTCCCAGCATATGAAAAAAAATACAAAGCTAGCAATTTATTCACACGAAAAAGATCGGTAAAACTGCACTTCAAAATGTGGTTTAACCTTTATTTTATTCTGCTTTCCTTTCCTCTTCCCTCCACCCTTATTCATTCTTGAGAACATCACAGGCGTGGTATGGACACTGTGGAAAGGATATTGGTCTTCAAACAGCCCTTATCCAGCCTAGCTCACAGCACATACAGACAGAGGACGCCTTCCCAGCAAAACATTTTGTAAATTACTTCGCAACCTTCCCTTCCCAAAGGTTATTTTGCATTTTAATTAGATCAGATTTTTTTTTCCCTATTAATTAGGCTGATTAGACAAATAGATAGCAAAACATAACTAAGAAGATGATATCAAAAGAGACGAATACTGGTTTTTAAATGTGCTGCTGGTGCTGTCAAGGCACACTGTGCATCCAACACATCTATGAAGCACACCACATAAATAGAGTGGAGGAGTGCCATAACTGGCTCAGTGATAAATGGAAAGCTCATCTTTCTGTGGTTTTTTTTTTTTTTTCCCCAATAGCTCATCACTGGTATGAGGAATGTCGATAAATACCCAATACACTGTAGAAAGACTCAGGTCTCCATGCAACTATTAATAGCAGTCACTATGCCAATGTATGTAATGAGCTAATTACCTGTGGTATAAACATGGAGTGTTGAATAAAGAGGGCTTTTTAATCCCAGACAATTTCCAGTTTTAATCAGCTTCCTCAAAAATGACCAGGCTTTTTGGTTGCGCAGGTTTGATTGTAGTCTTTGGAAATACTATGCTAAAAGGTGGTTTTCCATAATTTAGTCAAGAAATAATTGTATTCTCTTAGAAAGAACCAAAAAGATGATAAGCCATCCTCTCTTGCAGAATTTGGCCTTTCTGCAAAAATAAATCCTTTCAGTGTAGGGAACCTGTGCGGTCAAACTGATTGCCAGAAAGAGAGTACTCTGTGTTCGTTATCTAGATCTCTTCAGTCTACTCAATTTGAGAAGGAATTTTGCAAGAGCTCGCAATCACTAGAACAGAAAATAGATGCACTGAAATGCTGTTACACTTACAAAAAGGTTCAGGATAATTTATTTATGAGATGGGTTGCTGCTTTTACATACTCCTTATGTTTATCAAATTTTTGGCATTTATTCTTCCCAGTTGGACCAGTGAAAAGCAAGCAATTAAGGTGTTATTCAGGCGTACAACTTCTAACTCCATCCAGAAGCAGAGATGTAGGAAAAAGAATTATCCAAGGGTTTTTTTTAGAAGCTTCTAACCGATTCAGCTCTAGGGGGTAGAAAGAGATCCAGGAATGCCTACTTGCGTGGCAACTAGAGCTCACTTGACCGTGTCAAAGAGCTGTGTCCTTCCCACCAAGGTCAGTCACAAGGTCCCTCTGCAGTTATGTCCTTCCCCAAGCGCAGCAAGGGCTTTTTGGCCAGGTCTTGCTCTCCTGCTGGGAGCTGGCTGGCTGAGCAGTGCTTTCATGGCTGATTTCTGATGAACCTGCTGACGCTCGGATTGATGCTCTTCTGCAGGTATAAAAGCTGTTCTGCAGGTGTAAAAACTTGTCCATAGTGTTCCAGTAAATGCAGGGCTGTCCCTTGACTAGGAGGCAACTTGGTGAACAAAAAAAGTGTCATAATTGGAGCTTACTTCCATAGCAGAGACTTTTACCAGTTGAAGACATTGGGTGCCTGAGCAGGGAAAGCTGTGAGTTAACATTGCTTTGGGAATCTGTAGGTCTCTACTCCTTGAAAAATGGAGGACAGCAGAAGCAGAGGCGTCCGTTTTTCTGGCTTGTTTCACCATTGCACTTGCACGCAGAGCACCGATGATTTAGGCTTTCAATACATAGTTTGAATACTCTCCTACTATGGCTTTGTCCTACAGATTTGGCCATAAAGAAGCAATGATTCGGGCTTTAATGGCAGTCTTAAAACTTTTTGGTCTAACAAGCAAATATCATTTGGTGTGTCCAGCAAAATTATTATCTCTTCATGTTTATGTCAATTAAATTATGTCTGAAGCAAGGCTTAAGTGCAGTGGCATTGCAGTTAAAGATCAGAATCAATTGTGTTTTGCATGGCAATACTGTAAAACACTGTTATTTCTATTTAAAAAAAAAAAAATCCATTTTTCTATAACAGATTACATTGTTCCTTTGAAGTGTGAATTTAAGCAGTTAGTGTTTATAATAATATGTACATCATTAATCTTCAGACTTTAATCTCTATAGTCCTATTTAACACAGAGAAGCTTCAAAGGGTACAGATGCCTCATAGTGTTTATTGAGATATGAGGCAAAATATAAATGAAGGATCTGGGGAATCAAAATTATATCCGTAAATTCTGCATAACATATTTAATGCTAGACGTGTTAGAAAGCTACCTGTGTATTTGGCTGATGAACAGTAATACGGACATCCTGGAAAGGGTAAACATATTAATTAGAGCCTGCACATATCTCCTTCTTGCTAGTGTAATCATTAAATTGATTTTTCCAGTCTGACATGTAATTGTTCCAGCGATGGAATCCTGCTTTCCACTCTCGTTCTGCTTCATCAATATTTCCTGTAAAACATGAAATGGGTTACATTAATCTAAATTTGAATCTCTTTATATGCTAATTGAAAAGTAATTTTGATTATCAATGTCATTTGCTCCAAATACGTTGTAGGATGGTCTTTTGCCTCTTTTCTTAAACCTGGAATGACTGAAAATTCAGTGATTAACACTTTATCTTCACATCGGGAAGGAAGGACTGCAAAGATGTCATTCTGTCACACCGCAGAGTAATAAATATTCTTATGCATGGGCTTGTTGCTTTTGAATAATACCTCTGTCCATCAAATTCATCATTTTAAAGTCACTTTTTTTTTAAAATCCTGAGAATATTACTTTGGTTCAGTGTACTCTACTGTAAAACCTACATACCCCAATATGCAAACTGAGCTAGGTGCTTATAAAGATACAGTGAAATCACAGCTTTGTTCAAAGCAACAATAGTATTGCCATTAGTTTTATTGGATTTCAATGGATGGCCAGGATTTCACCCTACTGTGGAATAAATCTGCAAGTTTAAAGCTTAAGAGGCACAAGTTTGGAGAAGGATACTGTAAAATGTGCCACAAAACCATCTTATCTTTTCTTTTTCATTCTAGCCTACAAAGCATTTGTCGACTAATCCTGTGTCCCAAGGCAATATTTCTTGCCAAATTTGTTATAGGCATCAGAGCAGAGGGTGAGGATGAGAAGAGTAATAAAAATATATCATTTTACAAGGTTCCCAGACTATTTTACGACAGGGATCACTTCTTCCAGTCCCAAAAGGTAATTAACACTAGGGAGAAATGCAGCGACCTTGCAGGAACAACCCATACAACAAGGGAAGATAACGTACGTAGGCTGTATCGCATACTGTGGCTTGTTATTTTGGACGAGTTGTAGACTTTTTCTTAAAGTTTAGAAGGATTTATAATCTATGAATGCCTTTATTCATTCTGGATCTAATTTTCTCCGTGTCCCATATTGACATAGCTTCCTTCCAGAAAAGTTTGGTAATTGTGTTCATGAGATAACAGTTCCATGGTTTCTTTATGCTCTTTTGACTTTATGTTCTGCTGCAGTAGAGCATAGGCCCTTTCCCTCCATAAATACACACTTTTCCCCTTTTTTTACGATCTGCCAGCACTGCAAGTTTAACTGGTTATGTGAAAATGAAATACTTTTGTGTTTTACACATCAGTAGAGCAAATATTCTGGAAAGAGAGTTAACAGATTCAAAGATTCAGTTTGGAGAAGCATCCAGTAATTTGGTTGCTTATCTGCAGTTTAGCTCAACATTTCCAAACCTTTTTGGTCTGGAAATCCAGATGGCAATTTAATGAGACTTTGAAATGGGATTTACATTACTTCTTGGTTTCAGTGAGACTAGAAATTAAACCAAGATACTTTTTCTTGGGGAAGTTCTGTACTTCTGCTTGTAATCAAAAGGGAAATTGTGAAGAACAAATATAGGAAAAATTATTTAAAAAATTAACCTCACTCCTCTCCTTCAGTTCAAAGATGTAAATAAGCTTGGTTACATTGGAGATCAAAGAAAAGTTCAGATAATTTTTAAATTTTTTCTTCAGGCCACAATTGTCATTAACTCAAAGAGGATTTGTAAGCGCTGGTGACAATAAAACCGTGTTTTGATTACTAAGCTATGCAGATATGACTCACAGAACTATGGGGAGAAGACATGCACAACATTTTACTTTCCTGACTCTCAGAACTTGCCTTTGCACATTTCTTAGTCTAAAGATGTAGCCAGGGTCTCAGGCAAAGCCAAGTTTTCCACGTATGTCAAATGTATTGGTAATTTAGCATATGAACCAGTACCAGTATTATTTAGAGAAAAATGCCTCAACTGTATTTCTCGTCTTACTCTTGATTATGTGTATCCGGTTTTATTTACCCAGGCAAAGCCTCAACTTATGAATTAAAAAAAAACCCTGTTCCTTCTTTCATTGTGCAGGTTTAGATGTGTTTTAAGTCTACCCAAAGACTTTAGAAAGTGGAATACCTCTACCACACACACACATCTTAAATTAAAAGTCACTGTTTTAGAGTATAAATTATGGGGCATTTCAGTGCTTCTTAAAAATCACAAGGAAGAAGTGAGTCTGCTAGAGAAAGTAGACAACAAGAAATTCAGAGTAGCCACCATTATGAATCTAAAAGACAAAAGGGGGAAGGAAAACACTGAAATAAGAACTTGGATTCCCATTTGTTTGCTTTTTTTTCAGTGATAAGATCCAAATTGAAGTCACAAGTCAATGCATCCCATTATCGCCAAGATCATCAATCTCTTTGAAGCAACCACCCATGACTTAGATGAGCTGACAGCTAGAAGGTGGAGGAAAAAAAAAAGATCAGAGAATTCAACTTGACCGATAATTACAGCTCAGAGCACTGGGATACTACAACGCGCTGCCATATTGCAGAAGTCAGCGCATAATACAGTGAGGTTATTTTGCTCTTTGCAGTCATTTAGGCAATCCCAAGCTTTACAGTAAGACCAATTAGCCTAATGCAAAGCCCAGGGAAGTTGACAAGGAGAAACAGGGAGATTTCAGTAGGCAATGAATCATACCTCAGAGCTTAGAAAGGTGCCAGTTTAGCAGACTAAAAAAAATGAAAAGGTTTTTTTGATTCTTCAGCAGTGTCGGTGCAGATAGCTGGCATTTCTTTTCTTCCACACAGGCATACAGCCCTTACTTTAATGGCATTATAGCAAAGTGAAATTTATCTCCGCACCGTCATTTGTTAAACTGCTAGATGTGCCAATAAAGTGCTAATCGTGAATGTATTTTTGTGTATTAACATTAAGATTGGGACAAAGGCCATATAGCTGTTATGATACAGTATAATTAATAAGGGATGACAAGTTAAAACTAATTTTTCTGTCCTCAACAGCTCATAAATGCAGGTACCTGCAACCTTCTTGATTCATTAGTATGATAAATGCTACAAGTTTATCTATGCTGTCGATTCTCATAGTGGTAGTTTCTACACAAATGTTCAGAAAAGATAAAACAAATAGTATCTATGGTTCAGTATGTCTATTCAGTGTTCTTTAATCACACACTCGGAATACCAATTTTTTTTTTAACCACAACAACATATTTGTTTTCATATGCATTTTTAAGGACTTCAGATTTTTTTAATTTAATTTTTTAAATTGTCTTCTTCCAAAAGTCAATAGAGCTCTCTGGGAGATGAAATATTGTAAGGGCTATTATTTCTCCTGTGACCCAGGGTGCAAGGTACTGGAGTTAGAAATAAATCAGGTGGTTAAGGTACATAGCATATTGCCTACCGATGCACTGAGTACAATATTAGTTTTTTGGTAGATGCAGTGGTATTGGCAAGGTTACTTTTGACTACTTCACTTTTCTGCATGCATAAGGAGTGCACCATCTAGTTCTGTGGAAACTGTAAATGAATTCTGATGGGGAATTTTCTAATTTATCACATTGTTAATATTCTTACTACCCTGAGTATATAGCTCTATAGAATCCAGATACTGTTGGAGGATCATAGCAAATACAATTTTGTTATTCACTGGTCAAGAGGTTGAACTTTTCTCTGCCTCTGTATTCAAAACCTTTTTAGGGTTGTTTTAAAGTATAATGTCTTTATATTACCTACTTTGATGTTTAGTCTCTCTATAGATGATACATGGTGCAGTAATATCAAATAAAATAGAAAAATATGTGTTAGGCACACTAAAATAGTAATGGAACACAAATTGAAGTCTTGGCTGCCTGCGGCTTTCTATAATCAAGAGGAAACAGGCACGTATAAATAGTTAGGGCTCTAGATGCATTAAAGACTGTGTTAAGGAGGTAGAATCTAACACATGCTTTTATGATTAACATATGATTGCTCTAAAAGCCACTTAAGAGTCACTTACTGTTTACTGTCCCCCCAGTGTGTTTCTTTTAGAAGCAGTCATCAGAAAAGCTCTGTCCCAGTGCCCATGCCCTTGAATGAAATATTAAATGCAGAATGCTCCTAGCTTGTCTTGGAGTAGGATTGGAGAGTATGCTTGGTGCCTTTGCAGGAGGGTTGAAATCTGTGTAGAAATTGTGTCTAGTTGGAATTGAGAGCCCATGTAAGGCACGTCTAGGTGCAGTTTACCTGCCTAGTGGTTACTATAAAGCTGGACACAAAACTACCATTTTTGACTCATCTCTTCAGTTATACTTTTTTATATTGAAATTGAAGGAGAAGACACTGAGAAATCTCCCAAAATAATACAAAATACTGTAGAGATAAAGCTTAGCGTTTTATATATGACTGTAACTGTTGTGTTAGTGTGTGAAGCTTCTTTTTTGTTTGTTTTTATTAGTTTTCTCAATCTGTAACCATGACAATTTTCTTGGAACATATCTGATTTGGTTGCCTGAGGAAAGTGGAAAACATCTAACCATAAAGATGGCAGGGACTAAATATTTTCCTCTCTCACACATGTAACTGCCTCAAGGAACATGTCTCACCCAGCCTGTCATGGGAACAGGCCTGCTCAGATCCTGAACGTTTGGAGCCGGCCGTTACATGCCAAGAGGACCTCGAGGAAGTAGAAAGGCTTGTGCTAGGAGTGGATCAGTAACTAAAGCAGTAGTTTGTTACCAACCACGTCCAAGTCAAATTCTGGCCACTGGGCACAAAGAGAAATCCCCTTGCAAATTCTGTAAAATTGGTTTGACTGTCCTCTTCAGGTTCTACCTGATATAATTCCACTTTACCTATCTGAACCCTACTTGAACTATAACTTGCAATAACGATAACATAAAATTTCCTTACTACTTGTTCTCTGTCATCGTATATCATATCACGTTAAAGCAGCCTTCTTTTTCTAAAAGTATTTCAATGGAAGAAGTAATGGAAAAGATAGACCCTCAGAAAATGAGGAAATATATGTATTTATGACATGGACTGCTCCTTGGGCATAAAAGGAGACAGGAAATGCAAAATAATATTTCAGTGAAAAGAATTATTACAATATAAAGTATTATATCATGTTTGGAAACATAATAAGAGTTTCTTTGTCAGAATGGTGTATAAGATGGTACAGGGAACATAAATATAAAAACATAGTATTTCTGTTAGAATATTTCAAGGACTGATAGATGCAGATACATGGCAAAGCAGCACTACTTCTTGACAATATTCTTGTCTCATTTCTATATTAGGATCCAGGCACCATGATTCTTTCCTTTTTGCTAAGAATATGCTCAGGAATGTCTTTTAATTAAATTATGTAAATTTGTGTTTTAAATTCCTGACTGTGGCAAAGTGATGTATTTATGTCTCCTGGCGCATCCACAAGTGTTGCTTCGTCATCCCTTGCACCACAGGACCATGCAAAGCAACTCTGCTGTCCTGCCAAGATGTGTTGAACTATGTCTGGTGATGTGCTGTCTTCTGCTCCACCACAGAGCATTTAGTTATGCACAGTTCATTTGTAGGATGCACATTATTCAACAGGGGTTCACAGCCAGGTTAAAGAAATACGTAAAAAAAAAAAAAGTGCAGTTCTCCTGGCTCAGCATAAAGGGCTTGTCACAATTTGAGAAACCTCCTTAAAATCCATCCATAATTTGCTATACTGTGATTTTTAAAATCAGAGTATGCTTTATAAATTATTCATTTTAGCTACTGATTTTGCTTCTCTTGATTTAATTGAAAAACACCTATTGAATTGAGAGGGGATAAAAGTTGAGCCATAATACAGTTACAGCCTCAAATGAGGAAGGAATAAATTATTTCAGAAACAATCATCTGTACACCATGAAAGTTTACATATTTTTAAAATACTAACATTCAAACTGAATCTTACAGAAAGCTTGTAAATTACTAAATAACATTTTAAAAGTGTATCTTATTTTTTAAATTAGACCTTTTCTTTTTTTTTTTTTTTTTTTTTTTTTTTCCCTTCCAGTCAAACTACAGAATGCAGCTCCAGAGCTGCAAAATCACT
>JAAGAY010143714.1:141643-157404 GCA_011801015.1 Ardeotis arabs | reverse complement strand
CGGCGGTGGGGCGGGGCCGGCGCGCGGGCGGGGCGGGGCGCTGGGCCGTGCCACCGGCGGAGGGGGCGGGGCTTCCGGCGGGGACAGGCGCGCCCCCAGCGGCTCGCTCTCACCTGCCGGGGCAGAGCAGGCGGGAGCGCCTCGCTGAGGAGCGCCCCCTGTCGGATGGGCGGGCGGGCAGCAGCAGGGCCCAGCCCCGCCGAGCGGGTCCGGCGGCCGCGTCCCTCCCGGGCGGTGCCGCGGGGCCCGGCACAGCTCCCGGCCCAGGGCCGGGCCTTCCCACCCACTGCCAGGCCTCCCCGCCGTGCGGCGGCCCCAGCCCTGTGGCCCGCTGCCCAGCAGCCCCTCACTGCATCGCGCAGGAGGGCCGCGGGTGCAGGGCCTACAGGCCCGGGGCCCAGCCCGCCGCCGCTGTCCCCTGAGCCGAGTTGGTAGGGACGCCTCTCCCCTCGCGGCCCGCTCGCCATCCAAGATGCTGCCAGATGGATGTGGATGATAGAACGACGTTGTGTCCTCCAGCTTCCCCTGTACGAGGGCTGCAGCGGCTCGGCACGCGTCCCAGCTGAACGACCAGGCTGAGAGCCTGCCCCTGAGACTCAGGCTGTGTAACAGCCCCAGCCTGCGGTCCACGGGCTCCTTCCCTCAGGTGCTGGACAAGCAGGTGTCACCATGCTAGAGGAACGCACCAGCCGCGCGTCATGGCCCTGACCACAAGGCCTGGCCCGTCAGGGCGGTGGGCAAAGCTGCTCTTCCGCGCCGGGGCACTCCGCACCAAACCCAGAGGGGTTTTGAGCAGCTGCTCGCAGGTTCTCACAGGCCAGTCTCAGGTCCCAGTTTCTTTTCAAGGAATGGGAGCAAGCACAGTACCTGAGAGGAGCACGCGGTCTTCTCCACCTCCTGCTTCTCCTTCAAGAGAGAGGCATGCTAGAACTGCCCAGACATAACTCCTGCTGTGGTTTCACATCCATTTCCCATACATCCCAACCCCCTTCGTGGGGACTGTTTGCAGAGGCAGTTCCAGGCACTGCTTTTCAACGATGTGAAGCCAAAAAGCGCATTTAGGAACAGTAGTTTGAAATACTTTCATACTTGCCTTTCTCCAGCGGCTTCCTAGTAAGTATCTCAAGACTTTCTGTAAACTGGAATTAGTTAAACCTCAGGCGCCCTCCTTGTATTTGGCGTTACAGCTCTTTTGCAGCTGGAAGAAAATATTTCAGCTTGGTTACGTGTCTCGCCTGGAGCCATGCAGTGAATCACTGGCAGGAAGAGGAACAGAACTCAAAAGCCCTGTAACTGCCAGCTCTGGCCATCAGACACTTCTCTTTCCTCCGGCCTTGGAGTTATTTAACTCAGCACACATTTAATACTTAACACATACGTTTTCCCCTTACAACAGCAGACGCTAACATTTGGGTCTCATTTAACAGCTTCATGCCTTCGCTGTGAAACAGTACATCGAGAAGAGGCGAGGCAGAAGGATGTAAAACATGTGGTCCCTGGCGGGCTCCCCAGTTGTCCTCACCTGCTCAGCACTGCTGACCCGCGTCGCGCACCCACCTCTGGCCTCTGACGGTGTCAGCCAGCCAGGCCACGGTGTCCGGTTATGGCAGACACTCAGTCTCAGCAGACTTGTTTGGGCTGTGCTGGGCCCCACGCGTCTCTGATGGGCACACAGATCAGCCCACTCTCATTTAAATTCTCTCTTAGTGGCAGACAGACACAGAGGTGTTGTGAGCAGGAGAAGATGTGGGCAAGCTGGCCTTGCACAGTCCCACCTGTCAGGCTCCAGGCAACATTTCCCTATCCACCTTAGTGGCTGTATGGTGGGACTCCAGCTTCATCCCAGCAGTAGCACTCAGCGATGATGCTCAACAGGGCAGTCACCACACTCCCAATGCTCCACGTCATCTCAGTGAGGCACCTGGTACCTGTGCCAGGGCGCTCAGCTCAGCTTGTGGCCCAGACCCTGGCTTCCCAGCTCTGCTCTCACCTGCGGGACCCTCCATCTCCTGTTCCCATGACCCAGCAAGATGTGCAGTTGTCCTTCCTCTCTCAGTTGCCCTGGGGACCTTTGTCTGCTGGAGAAGGTGAGCTGAGCTTCGTGAAGTTCACTTTGGATGCACGGTAAGCAAATAGATGTGGTAAGGCCACTTATCACCTTGGGAACATGGCAAAACGCAAACAACTGACTAACTCAGCATGGAAATACCCTCCCTAGAGGGGCAGGGAAGAGGCCAGAACAGAGCACGCAGCTCTGGGGAGTTTCCATCAGCACCGACACAGATGGGCTCTGCTCCAAAGTCCTTCCTGGCTGCCCGTAACATGGCAACTCCACTTTACTGCTGATGAACCGCCACCAGCGCTCGGTCCCTTACAAACAAGGGGAGGCTGGCAGTTGTGGGAATAACTGGAAGGAAGGCAGCACAGGCACATGGAAAATGCTCACCTGGTGGGCAGGAGGCTGCCTGCAGAGGCAGAGCTGGAGGCCAGGGGCTGTTTCTCAAAGAGGCCCAAAGCCACGTTCCTCAGAGCAAGATGCCTGACCAAATGGTGCGGTGGTCCCGCACACCCACACATCATGACGTGCAGTTTGGCCCAGCCTGCCCCACGAGGCGTCCCCAGCTCCAGCCATCCCGCTGTCTGAGCATCTCCTCCCACCAACCTGGCACCCGCTCGTGCTGCTGGGACCCGCTCGAAAACCTTCCCCGTTTGTATTGCCGTGCAATCCACCCTACATGGGGAACTGCAGAAATCCTCTCCAGAGGAAAGACACTGCGGAGGGCAGGGGCTGCGCTGGCGGAGCTCAGCAGGGCAGGGGGCAGGACCAGGCTGTGTGGCCAGGGTGAGGGCACAAAGGGTTATTTGGGTGCTGCTCAGTTCGGTGAGCCAAGACCAGGGCGTGGCTCAGTGTTTGTCGAAGCCAGGAAGGTTTCAGCCACTGGCCTCCTGAAGCACAAGGTCAGTGTCACTGGCAGGGTTAGTGTGCCGGGAGCAGGAGGCCCTCTGGAAATTGGCCCCAAAGGCTGCACAGGGCAGCACAGATTTACCCCTCCGCATAATGGCTTCCACTTTCTCATCACCCATCGGCACCATAAACTTTTAATATTTGCCAGCGTGGAGCTTCTTGTACCGATACACTGAAGGATTAACTATTGATCCATTCTTTTGCCCTCAGATTTAAATTCATTTCCCACTGCATTCTTCTATGTTTCTTTCTTGTGACAGAAATTTAAAATTCACAATGTTACAGAGGAAGAAAAGAAAAGGCATTTATGTCTTTTCAGACAAACTTAAAAGTGTTAAGAAATATGCAATTTAGTCTTATGGTTAACTGTCTGTTTAGGCCACAAATACTAAATAGCAAACTGTTTTCCTCCTGGATCTATTAGCAAAAATGGTCTTGTAATTAAATGCAAAGTTTTAAAGTTATGGACTGAACTTTTCAGGCCGGCACGTAACCTCTCCATCTCCTGCCTTCTGAAGCCAGAAGGGTCGAATTTAGATTCTCATCAGAATCCCAGTTCAGATCCCAGTCCCCAACCAAACCTGGACGGGGTAGGATCCACTCGCTAAATCAAAACTCAAGCCACCAAACCAAACAGAACGGACTGCAACGATGGACAAAACAGTAATGCTTGCACGGTGTCTTAAGCAGCAAAGACTTACAGCAGCAGGATGAGGAGGAATTTCTGATTTGGAGACCAGTCCTTTCCAGTCTGATGCATGGCATCCTATGATTTCTCAATAAGTTTACCATGTGCTACCTTTAAAATAACCAGACTCCTTGTTCCTGTAAATAACTTTTCCAGATACTTCCTTTGGATAGATGGTAGTAGAAGGTTCCCAACCCACTTTCATTTAGAACTAGCGTGTATCCGTCTTTTCTTGTCTGTGTATTGACTTCAGTCTCTGGTGAGTTTTATTACTTCCAGGGGAAACATCTCATTATGCTGGGATAAATACATTTTTTTAGATTTCTGTGTTTTTACAAATCACCCTCCACACCCCTTCTCTACACCTATTCCATTTTGGCTTAATATTTTTGGATAGGAATGCACAGAATTAGACAGATTACTCCACGTATGTTGTTAGGCTCTTTGTCTTAATCCTGACTTCCGTCACGGGGAATATCCATGGATATTACAAACAAACTTTCATGAAGTTATGGAAGAAAAACTTTTGCAGGTTGTAGTCTATGATCTCCTCTTTTTGCTATTGAGGCACCAAACAGCAAATCAGAATTCTGCACCTCTGATTGTCAGCTATTTAGTGAGGTACTAAGATGGTTTTTATTTAACGAATTGTGGTGGAGCTCTCATCTCTTCCTTCTAGATGCCATGTCACCTCTGGTAGCTACTGTGAGAGCGATCAGCAGTCATTCAGACTCCCCTCCCCCAGGTCAGCAATCACATTTGCACATTGCTTTGATTTTCTGTGAATAAAGAGTCGGGGGGGGGTGCCTTATTCAACTTTGAACTTCCCTGAAAATAATTTTAAACTGTTTATAGCTCCAGTCCTTTGGAACCAGGGTGCACAACTTTGACTCATGACCAAACAGGTCTGGTCAAATTCCTCCCGTGATGCCAAGCAGGGGTCAGAAAGGATCTCTTCTCTGCAGTGGTGTTTTGTTCTCCTGAAATTGGTAGTGATGCTTCTCACAGGTGTTTGCGTTCGATCTGGAGGGGAGTATCTCCCTTTACCAGCACCGTGAATATTTGTACCTCCTCCTGCAGTGTATCACACAGACATGAAGAACGGGGCCAGGCACATCTTTTCCTCGTGAAAATTTATTTTGTATTTCTGTTGTCTTCAAGCTACAGAAGAGCATACATCTACAAACCAGGCTTTTCTCTCTTTTTTTTAACCTTCTCTCTTGTAGGTGAAGTTTAGATTAAGTTTAGATTTTTTTTCTTGCTGAAAACATGAGATATTTTACCCAGAGTGCTCTTCCATTTTCCATCCAGACAGAAACAAGAAGGAAAGCACAAACACACTGCACTCTGTCTCTCTGGGTTTGCAAACTGTGCTTGCAAAAAGTGCGGGGTTTAATGCGGTCTTGTCAACAAGCTCATTCTCTACAGCCAGTGACATGTCAGACTGTCATCCAGCATTTTTAATGAGGGATATCCTAACAGGCTTCCAGGGTTTCAACAGATTTAAGAGCCTTACACAACTGCACTGTAACCAGAGAGCTGCTGTTCCACAAAGCAAAGCAGCCCAGTGGAAATGACACCAACAGAGCTGTCATACCAATGGTTCTCCTTTAGCTTTACTAGAGTGACTGAAGAAGGAACAACAAACATGAACATTTATCCCAACCTTAACTGCTAGCTTCAAAACCAGAAAATTAATTTCTTACAGCCATGTTGGGCTCCTGTTTTTAATGCACATATGTAAACAGTGCTTTTAGATACCTATGGCAGCTCTGTAAAGAATTACATTACACTGACAACTCCAAATTCAATGTTGAAAGACATTTTTGTTTTAAACTTTTCTCATTGCATTCGAACCACCAGGTTTTAAGCTCAATCTGGTTGCCCACAGCTTACACCCAGGTCAGGCCAGGCCACCTGCGAGCCAAACAGGGTGCACCACTCCCATTGCAATGATGCTTTCGGTTCAAACTGGACCACATCTAAGCCCTCCACTGCAGTTCTGCTAGAGTTTACAAGTGTCCCCAAAGAAGAGCTTGTTTCAGCTGACCTGATTTCTTTAGGAGGCCTGAGCTGGCTCCTGTGGCTGCTCTTCTCCTTCCTTTGACTAGACAGCTGGAACTGCTAACACTGACATGGGCTGAACTTTGCGGCAACAGAGCACAGAAGTGCAAATCCCATCCCCAGTGATGCCAAATACACCATAGTGAGAAGGAAAACCATTTAAAGGGAGATCCAAGAATATTTTTAATCCTATATTTTGTTCAGCATGTAATGCCGAATGTAATCTGCATCTGAATTTTGAGTGCAGAGCCCTACCATCAGCACGAGAGAGGAGACAGAAGAGGGTCTGACAACAAAGCGTTGCAATGTTCTTGGTTTTTTATTGCACTTTTTATTGCTACTGTGGAAGAGAGGCTAATGTGGAAGAAACCCTTGCACTGAACCAGAACACCAATAACCACTAAAAATTGCATTGCCCTCCCCTGCATAACAGCTTTGCCCTCCTTCCCTCCTTGGCTCGGTCAGGCTCCATCTCAGTGCCTTCCTTTCCAGTGGGTAAAAGCACACACACACAATTTCTCTGTCTCCCTCTTAAGCAACAGCCATTTGATGGGGAGTCTGAGCCCCTCCAGATGCAGCTGGTGTTGGTCTCAACTCTGCTTTAGGCAACACATTGCCAGTAGGTTGAGGGAGGTGATCCTTCCCCTTGACACAGCACTGATGAGGCCACACCTGGAGTGCTGAGTCCAATTCTGGGCTAACCAGTACAGGAGAGACACAGACATACTGGAGATAGTCCAGTGAAGGGCCACTGACGTCATTAAATGGGGACTTAGCTCCCATAACTGGGACTGTTCGGAGTGGAGAAGGCTTAAGGACATCTTACCAATGTCTATAAATAGGTGACAGGAAGGTGCAAAGAGGAGAGCCAGGTTCTTTTCAGTGGTACCCAGTGACAACACAAGTGGCAATGGGCACAGACTGAAACACAGGAGGTTCCCTCTGAACATCAAGAAACACTTTTTTACTGTGAGGGTGACCAAGCACTGGCACAGGTTGCCCAGGGAGGCTGTGGAGTCTTCATCCTCAGAGATACGCAGAAGCCATCTGGACATGGTCCTGGAAAATCAGCTCGGTGACCCAGCTGGAGCAGGGGGGTGGGTCAAGATGACATCCAGAGGTCCCTTCCCACCTCAGCCATTCTGTAATTCTGAACTGGAGACCTCCATAGAAGACACCTGCACTCTTCAGGGAGGAGACCAGTAACAACAGTGAGACTTGAACAAGCTACTTCCCATCTAACTGCGTGAGCTGGGACTGGCGTCAAGTCAACAAGTTTTAGGGAGACCATGGATGTAGGTTATGGTGCAGCTGCATTGGTTCCAGTTCAGCCACAAAGCCCCTCCAGACCAAAATTCTCTGTAGGTACCTACTCCTATTTTAAGCTAAGGTAAACCACGCCTCAGTTTCATCTCTGCCTTTCTACACTTGCAATCTAGACAACTAACTCAGGCACAGGTATCTAAGGAAAATTGAGAGAATTTTACCCATTTTGGTGACTGCTGGAAAAATCTTCCTGTGGTGCAGATCCCTGCTCAGAATTGCTGGGTTTTGTGGCAGTCTCAATAGACAAAGCCAGAAAAGGGTAAGGTCTGAGACGCAGCCCAGAGGAATGACAAAGGAGCAATGCTGGACAAATGTGTCACGGGTTGTCACAACTATTTTGTGACACTTGAGTGCAAAAAAGCCTGAGCATAAGGGACCAATTGAGCAGAAAGCATGTAAACCGCTAAAGCACATTTTCTGCTGAAAGTTGGCAGCTTTTCTGACCAGGCTATTTTTCAGAAACCGCTGCTCTTATCTGCAACATCAGAAATTGAGTTGAGGTGAATCTCCAAATATCAAAATGATATTTTAGCTCAAGGTTGCACATTTTGTCTTGGTTTCTGCAGGTAAATCAATTTCCCAAGATTCTGGAAATTTATGAGGGTGTTCCGAGATTTAACTGGTCCTTGCTGCCATTTAGGGGTCAGCCTAGCCACATCTGAGCTACACCTGCAGAGTCCCTCTGAAGTTTTGAGAGAGCAGGAGGGTCTTCAGCCCTGGGATATGGCCTTACTAAGCACATTGAAATGACAGAGGTACACAGTGGTGGCAGTTAACTGAGAGCCATTTACCACACACGTGACATCCAGTTTGCTCCCCCTTGCCCCTATGTTTTTCTCCGTTTACTCCAGTATCAGCAAAGGTCCTGTTTTTATGAAGAAATGCAACACTGTGCAGAGGCTGGGGAGGGCCAGTGACACACATCCCACAGGGACTTGTGCCAAAAGCCTAAAAGCAAGCCTTGTTCCCATTTAACTGTGAAACCTTTGCTCTTCCCATACAAGAGAAGTCTTATGCCTCTGCAACATTTGCTCCTGCACCTTGTCCAAAAAAAAAAAAAAAAAAAGTATTTAAAAAAGGAGAACACAAAAGGATTGCATTAAGACCATCATTGGGAAAGACTTTCTTCGAGATAGATACAGCCCTTTCCTGAGTTACTGAAGCTAAAACATTCTTCTAAAAAAAACTCATCATGAAATGGAGAGATAAAGTCACAAGTTTATGCCTTGATTTTTCTTAGGGAGGTTTTTGTGGAACTCTGCGTTAGTCTGATCTGAGTTGCCTGGAACAAAGGCTCCTGTGGGTCCAAGTGATCAATTCTAAACTCTTCTCAAACTGAAGAGCCTAGCAAGGCTCTTTGTACAATCCCCACATTTCAATGTGAACAGTTTTAGAGGAAAACTTCCAGAAATTGCCATTCTGAGTTGCAAAAGCTTTGAATTCACAAATGTTTCAGTGTGTCAGGGACAGTTCTCTGGCAAATTCGAGTGTTATTTTCCTGGAATAAGTGATCAAGTGAGCTGATGTGAGTCAGTCACCGCTGTACAAGACAGACAAGATTTACCATCCAGACCAGCTCAGAACCATTAGCACTAAGCTGATGCTGGTGCATTGACTGAGGTGGAGGAAAGGCTGCTGATTTCTAGCACCAGGACTTTGGGGAAAGATGAACAGGATTTGCAGGACTGACTGGGGCTGAAAAGAGGTGCTGTTTCATATGGCATTCAGTATTCCTTCCTCATTTAGCCTTAGCTAAGTAACAATCCATCTTTCTTGGGCACAAAGCAACACACCAAAATCAGAACCATGGAAAAGAGAATGTGTACTCCTAAAGCATCAGTTCAGGGTCTTACTACAATTTAAAATGAAGTCATCTGACATAGGGATTATCTCCGTGGCTGGAGAAATAAAGCCCTGTCAGGAAGACAGGTCGCCTTGACTTTCAATCTTTGTCACCTGACTGCTGTCCAAAGACAAGCGTGGTGGAAACCAGTCCACAAACACGTAACACGGCCCCCACTTTTTCTTACTTGCCTTTTTCCAACGGCTAACGAATGAATGCATATGACTCGCAAGAATTGGGTCTGAGCCATATTTCTGAAGGCAGAAAGACTGCATAAAGACAGCTCCAGTATGAAGTAGAAAAAGACCTTTGTGGCAAACTGAATTTAGCAACGTCACCAGGAGCTTCTGACTCAGAGCCCCTTTCTGCCCAGCTGCGCACTCAAGCCACCACCACCCCACATACCTGCTAAACCAGCACGATCCAGCCCGCTTGGAGCTCTGCCACGAGCAGCTGGACAGAAGACGACTGATGCAGCCATAAAGCAACATTTAATGAAGACCTTCTTTTAATTTCAGGGTTGTAATTAACCCATGCTTTGTCACACTGCTACTGGCTGAGGCAGAAGGCTACCGACGAGTTGTACCGGGAGAAACAGCAGATGGGTGTTACTCCACTTCAGACCAGTCCACATTGGCTTGAGTCAACCTCAGACCAGTTTACCCTAGTTTTTTCCTTGCCTGTTTGTGCTGCCTGGCAGGTATCCCAGACAAAAGGGCTGCTTGCATCGCTCGGACACAGGGGAGGGTGCTCTGTCTCCGGCTGTTAGCAGGAAGGCGTTGCACAGGCTGCAGTTTTGCGAGGGCTCTTGGTGCAATGGAGAGGGGCATTGCTACAGCAACAAAAAGTGCAAGACCCCACTTCCAGATGTTCCACCTCTGAACAGCTTCTCAGACCTCCTGCTCCCACTGTCCCTACAAACCAGTTATTGTGGTTTTCATGGTACAGGGGCACAAAATACCCCCTACATGCACTTAAAGCAAAACCCTTCAGCACTTTCAGGCTAGCGTCCACCTCCTGCAAGTCAGGCTTAACATCTTTCCTCCATGGGCCACGCAGCCAGCTTAACCAGCTCCCAGGTGGTCATCACTGCTCGCAGAGCAGTTCAATGGTGAGCTGACAGCTCCCTCCTCTGTCAGGAAGCACTAAAAGCAGCCTAAAAATTTGTCCTAGTGCCACTTGGAGCAGGGGACTTAAATAAAGGAGGACGTTAGACATTTTTTGCTCTCATTTTTTTTGCATGTAGGTAGGGAGAGTCTCCAGGACAGTTTCCTAGTGGTACAGGACCCCCCAGCCAAGTGCACTCAGTGCTACTAAGGCTTCAGTTCTCATACTGACCTGCTGCAGCTGATTTGGGTGAGCCTTACAGCCAGCAGCAGGGCATGGCCAGGACTTCCTTCCCCTTCCAGCTGTATAAGGACGTCCCAGGTGTCCTGCTCTGGTCCTTTTGCGATTTGGCTTCTCCAGAGTGAAGCAGCAGACAGCAGGAAGGGAGCAGAGCAGGGCAGAGGCACTGTCCTGCTCAGGCAAGACTGGAGGTTCTTGTAGATCCCTGGCAGGTCTTTTCTTGCTGCTCAGCCACAGCATGTTGCGCGCTGAGGGGGTATCCCTTAGTCCCTCCCTTCTGCGTGTAAGAAAAATAGTGGATTTACTGAGCATTTAATGGCAGGCTGAAATCACGTATGAAAATTTAGTCCCAGTAGGATGTTATCCCCTCTGCTGACAAGCCAGCCTGGGGTAGAAGCAGAGTGCTGCATCTGCTGTACATTTGTGCCTCATGCAGAGTCTAAGTCTAAGGGCTTTTCTTGCTGGTTCTTGAAACAAAACTAGAATTGGGGGGTGGGAGGGGTAGGGGGCATTTAAAACCAGAAAAAAATATTTTGAAATACTAGTAAAACGGTGGGGAAATTGAATTATTTCAGGATCAAGTTGCATCAATATATTCTGTTCAATTTACCCTCTAAAACTAAAACGGGAGAGACCTCATAGCAGCCTTCCAGTACCTAAAGGGGGCTTAGAAAAAAGATGGGGAGAAACTCTTTAGCAGAGCCTGTTGCAATAGGACAAGGGGTAATGCTTTTAAAATAGAGGGAGGTAGATGTCCCTGCTCCATGCAGGGGGGTTGGACTACATGGCCTTTCAAGGTCCCTTCCAACCCAAACTATTCTATGAAACTGGTTTTATTTCACTTTCTCACAGTATAATTTGCTAGAGCTCTTCCAAATATTTATAAATTCAGAAAATAGGAAGAAAATAATCAGATTATCTTGAACTGCACAAAAAGTGTTAATAAATGCCTTACTGTACAATTGAAATCTATTCCCTTTCTATTCTATATTCTAATGTTTTACCAAGCATTAAAATTCCTGTATAGTAGAGCTATTGCTGGATCCTTCTAAACATCTCTGAATTTTGTCTGTTCTGCTCCATTTAAAAACTCAAAGTTCTGGATAAATTTGGTCTTTGAGCATGAACTGAACTTCACAGGTCTTGCTTGCTGCCAGCTCGTCAAACTGTAGATTTTCTGATATGGTTTTTAGTTCAAATAAGTTTCTCCACACATACCACAAGGTAAACTTACTTTCATTGCATTTTCTTGCCATAGCAGGGACTGTGCACTTAAAGCCCACGTACAAGCCCAAAGCAAAGTTGCTGTGTTAGTGTGAAAGCAGCTGAATAATTGCCCTGAAATTCAAAGCAGCTTTCAACTGAGGTACAAGTTGACATCTGAGGTAAAAGAATAGTGCAGGAAAATAAGTGACTGGCAACAAGAAGAAAATGATAGTGAAAATAGGAAAGGTTTTCACAACTGCATGAGGAGCTGCTTGTGCCCTATTTGTGGGAGAGGAAGGTGGGTCACCCTAGGATTAAGGGATGAGCTTGTGAAAGTCACTGCTGCTTGGAGCTGTCATGCCCAAGAGGCACCCAGGGTCTCTAAGAGGTACAGACTTCTGGATACACATTCCCAGGTAGGGACGTGAAATAAAACATTCGATTCAGGTAACAGATTACCTTCACATGAGGAGACCAGGAGGATCCTGCACTTGGACAGGGAATACAGAACACAAAGATGTCTGGTCACTTCCCTGTAGGATTTTAAAGAGTGCTTGCTGCATCTGGGAAGGCAGGGGACAGGCTTTGCAACCCAAGCTGTTCTTGGAAGGCGTACATTCCTCTGAACCTTGATAGTTTCTGTACCAAGGTTCCTCTCCATGGGAATAAAAAGCTGCTTCCTCCTCCAGCAGCCCTGCAAGGCAGCTCACTGCTCCTCAGGCCAGGGAAGCCTGAGCTGGCAGCGCCTGTGCCACAGTCACAGACCTCAGCTGCATTGAGCTGGGGCTCGTAGGCTTCATTCCTCCAACCATGGCTAAAGAGCCTGCGTTTGACTAGAGGCCGGCAACTTCTTGGAGTGTCTGCTCCCCCTCTGCAAATCAGAAGCTTTGGATTTCCCTCTCCCTGAGGAAGGGCAGTTCCCTGTTCTGTGAAAATCCCCTGTCCAGAGCCCTGGAGTTCTCCCCCTCGTTAGAGCTATCATGACATCACCACTGATCAACACAGCGCCCATCAGCAAGCTGACACCTGTGGAGAGACACAAGTGAGTTGTTACTGCAACAGGGAAGGAGGATCTTCAAGAACTGGCTTTTGAAGCAGCCTCTTCCTTTAGGACTTCAGACAGGCGACTTGCCCGTCAAGCTGCTTCATCTGTCAGACAGGTCAAAACCTGACTTCACCAAGGCCTGCACTTGGCCTAAATGCTGCGTAGACTGGGGAGAGAGGAAGAACAATGTCCTAAATGGAAGAAATAGATCTCCATTTGGTTTGGACTCTGCTGCTTTTACTTTTTTTTTATACTGGCACCACTGGGAGAGTTCCCATTTACTTAATTAGGCCACATATGAGGAACCTGGGAAGATGCTTAACATGTCTGGAGTGGCTTGACCTGCTAATTTTCATCCTTTATGAACCTGAGCAGCCTGGGTTCAGATCAAAGCTCTTGACTTTAAGATGAGCTGGATATCAGCTTGGAAAGGTAAGTTGTTGGGGATTTTTGTTTTGTTTTTTAAAAAAATAAACACATACACCACCACCATACAAATACATTTTTACTAAGTTAGAAAGATGCTTCATTCTGCTCAGCTTATAGTAATGAAGGACAACACTGACATACCATCATATTATGTTGGTAAGCATGTCTGGAAACTAGGAGTGCTATCTAGAAAAAACTTATAAAAGCAAATTATGATGCAATTAACTAACAGAAAACATTTGAGCTGGGTAAGTTATGGAAGGCCTTTTGCTAATTAATGCCATGCTGTGGTGTTAGAAGTAAGCTCTCATCGTTTGCTGGCACAGAAGCTATGTTTACTCTTCAACCAAGCGTATAGCTTGGCTAAAAATATAACCCATGTTCCACTCCCCCCCTCCCCAAAAAAAAAAATCTCATCAGCTACTGCTTCCTATTTATTATTTTATATCAGTTTTTGTTGTTGTTACAGTTAACTGTAAACACACTTGAGAGACTGCTTGACTTAGGTGGAATTGATTGCAAAAAGTATCACTGCAATAAAAACATCTGCAGAAGATATTCTGGGATGTTTCAGCTGCTTCTGGCTATCAGTTAGGAAACTTTTTTCCCCCTGTATGGACTCTTATTTTACCAAAAAATAAATTGAGAAAGAAAAAGAACCACTTTACATTTATGACCAAACTAATTTGTTTCAGAATACATTGCTTTAACTTATAAATGAGGTCTCCATGTGTCACGTGAGAGGAGCTGCAGTTCTCTACTACCTTCTCATCCTTCAAGCTGACACCTTGTGGGGTCCTGGCCAGAACACAAAAGTCAGTATGAAGACTTGGTTTCGAATCATGACACACATATGAGACAAAGATAAGAGAATGTGGCAAGCTAGCGCTACAGACACCTTCAAAAGGTGTGGTTTACAGAGAGACTGAGGCTCCTCGTAGCTGGTAGTAGAGCTTCTTGGCTACCATCTTCATTAAAATCAAAGCTCTTGATCCATTAAAAGCTATCTGTTTACCAAATTGGAAAAAAAAGCAGCTCCTGAAGCACTTTGATTAACATGACACGCACTTAAACAGTGCTCACCTGACAGAGCAGGACATGGGGTGATAGACCCATCAGAATCCAAAAAGCTCTTTGCCTTGGGCAAGGAGATACTGCTCTAGGAAAAGGAGCACACACATACTGTGGTCAAAACACCTTACAGTGTTTTGTAAACAAAGGCCAAACTTCCCACTGGACCATGGAAAATAAGCAGTAGGCCACAAGGTTCTCTATCAGACAGTAAGAATAAAAAAAAAGATTATGGAAAGAACATCTGATCTAGAATATCTGATTTGTGGTTAGAGCCCAACCAAGCTGGTGTCGAAACCACACAGGTAATTTCACAGCTGACTTCAGACAAATGAACTTCTGTCTCAGTGTTCTGGGAACATTAGAGGTGCAGACGTACCCATCACTCCACGGGACAAACTATCACAGGGCCTCATGACTGCGCATGCTCTCGACTGTGAGCGGAGAATCAGTACCAAGCTGTATGCATTAAAACCATTTATCAGTTTGTATCAAATGTTTGCTTGATTGGAAGAGTCAGCTTCCTTGAAACGCTTCACAGAACAAGCCAGTTCAGAGACATGCTTATGACAGGGGTTAAGCAGCTCCTTCCTCTACAGACAGACACCAGAGAGTAGCCCATAAAAAGGTCAGTCTAAAGTTAGCCAGCAACGCAAAGGCAGCCAAGTGAGGAGGGAATGGGAAGAGGCACCTGCTAACAGGATCCCGTACCAGGATTGGCACAGCATCCAGTTTCCCTTAGGGGAACCCAGATCAAATAGACTGTCCCCTAATGCCAGCTAAAGGCTACAGTGACTGTTGCACAAGGGAACCTTGAGAGATGTGCAGAGGCTGGCTGCCATCCATCCCCTCCACAAACCTGGATTCCCTTTTCAGCAAAGTGATGCCCAAGTGCCCCCAACTACTGAACCTTCTCAGCTGTGCAAGGAGGGAAATCAAGTCAACAGATGAAGCAGTAACCTTCCTCCAGGACACAAAGGAGGCCCTGCATCAACCACAGGGGCTCTGCATCCCAAGATGAGAGCAATCCTTGCCATCAGGCACACAAACAGTGACACCAACAGCCCAGAAGATCCTGGCAGCAAGACATGGTGCAGAGTCCAACCCTTCCAGCCATCTCCTGCCAGCATCTTGGCTTCCTCCAGCTCTAACAGCTCTGCTCAGCTTTTCTTCACAGCAGAGCTTACCTCCTAGACTGGAAGAAACAGGGACCCAGCTCCCAGCCCGAAGAGGCTCATCCGAAAGGCCTGTAAGCAAACAAATTGCCCAGATACAACAACTCCCCGCCACATCCACCTTCCCCCGGCCTAGGGAGACCCGGGTGCCGGCCGGGGAGCCGTGCCCAGCGGCCAGGTTCCCAACACCGGTGGGTCCCCTCCAGCGCACGCACTGCTCGGGCCGGAGGGAGCCCCGCAGCTCAGCCAGAGAAGCACGCACACCCCTTCCCCCGCCGGAGAAGGCCTTCGGGCGCACACCGAGCCCGGCCGCGGACCCCCGGCAGCAGCCCCCAGCGCGGGCGCAGCCGCCCAACCGGCGCGGCGTAAATAGCACCCGGGCTTTTATAGCGCCCCTTCCCGGCAGCCCCCGCGTCCGGCCGCGCCGATTGGCCGTAAGGCGGGCGGGGGCGCGCGCGCGCGCGCACGCCGGAGGCGGGCCGGGCGGGGCCGGGTTGAGAGAGCGCAGCGCAGCGCCGCGCCGCGTCGCGCCGGGCCGGTGAGCGCGCACGCCCCCGCCCCGCCCGTTTCCGTTCGCCGCTGCTCGAGCTCGGGCCTGTGGA
>JAAGAY010143714.1:112139-141174 GCA_011801015.1 Ardeotis arabs | reverse complement strand
CTAAAAAAAAAAAAAAAAAAGACGCTGAAAACTTATAGAGGTTTACAGAGTTAAAATTATTACGGAGACTCAGGACAAAGTATTGTCCCTGGTGAAATGATGCTGTAACTACTTTGATGTCCCTTCAAGCCTGTCTCTGCGAGCTGTCTGGAACACGGGTCTGTTTGTTTTCAGTTGCTGCCTGATATCCAGCTTTTGTTTCTCTCCTGGTGCTCTTCACCTGTTTGTGGCAGGGAACCTTCATGAGCAGTGGATTCCATCCTCTCTTTATGTGATGCAGGATTCACAGAAAACTAAATCCTAAGACCTACTTAGGGAATGTTAGGTTTGTTGTTGCTTATTTTTTTCCCCCAGAGCGTAGACTAGGTAACGGTTTTGCTGTCTGTGTGATATTTAAAACAGTGCACTTCTCCTAAAAGCAAACTTTTATACCCTCTTTTTGTCCTAGACATTTCAAAAATTAGTTTTACTTGTCCTAAAATTGTTTATGACTCAAAGTATTAGATTTTCCGATGGCTTTATTTGGGGATTTTTTTTTTTTTTTTGAGTAGGGAAATATGAAGTCTCTCCCTCCCTGAAAAGATTGTGAAAATACTTACTTTCTGTTGAAGGCTCTCCTAATGCACCTGTGTGCCCTCCTTCTGCCCTGTTCTCTGGCCTTACCCAGATCTCCAACCACACAGCACTAGCATTTCTATTTCAAATAAGCAGACTAATTCTGGCTCGGATTTGGACCAAGGTTGCATGTTTAAAAAAAGAAAAATTGCCATTAGCCTTATTTCATTTTAATTAGTTCACTGGAATGCTTAACAGCGTATTCAGCATAAATGCTTGACATAAATTAATTTTAATGGGTGATTTGTATCATTTAACACTAGAATACGCGGTAGGGTTTTTTGGTTTTTTTTTAATAATTTCTTGAGACATAAATGCACAGAAGGGGCAAAAGAAATTCAGTTGGAGAGCTGAGCTGAGCAACTCTATGTCTTTCCCTCCTAGTTCACCAAACTCATGCTCTGGCCCAGTGCCACAGCAATTGAGCGCCAGAGGCGGAGAGTTCTCTGAGCCAGGAATTGACAGTAAAAACATCCTAAATGATCTTAACTGCCACCAGGATGTAGGACTAGCGATGGCTCTTCAGATAAGCAAATTCCAAATAAAAACAATTTTATAGTTTGGAGAGGCTTAGAAATATCATTGTCTTTCCTCATTTTTTAAATGCTAACTCTTGTTTTTCCTGCATTTTACACTTCGTCTTTTCCTCTCAATGTATTTACATTGCCTTGAACCCTGTTGGCTGTTCTTTACGCCGTTTCTGTGGTCCACCCTAGAAATTTCTGACCTTGACTACTGCCTTCTCGCTAGCCTAATATATCCTCTCGTTCAATCTCTCTGAGACTGCTATGATATCATTAGGTTCTTTCCAAGCCTCCACTCAGACACTATCTTTTAGCTTTTATACTAAACTCTAATCTGGCCCACATCCATTTATACTCTCTTGTTTTACCATTGTTGTCTTACATTGTCTTTTCAAATGCGGTTTAACTAATGTGGAGGAAGTTTTATCAGTGAGTTCGAGGAAGTTAGCATGTTGAAAAGGGCCTGCTGGCTGGCCTTTAAAATCTGAAATTGATCCATGATGAGTCTGTCCTAGTAAACAAGTAATACAGGTGGAACGCCGTAACACTGAACAGTGCTGTCCAAAATAAATGCACCTAATGGCAGCTTACCTTCATCCACAGGGGTACAGCTGTGCAAATGCACGTGCCTGAATGCACAGTGAAAGTCCTCTGCTCCTTGCCTGTTGGTGTGATTCCTCTCCTGCAACACTGGACACTGTATGAACAGCTAGGTAGCTAAGCAGAAAGAGGTGGTTGCTTATTACTTTTGGGATCATCTCAAAAATAAGCACAAATATCCCGAAAGGCTCTCTACGGTATGCTGGTTAAGTTACCATTGCTTTAAGCCATCTTACACCACTGTTACGTGTCCGGGTGCCTGCTGGCCTTGATGTGATCTCTGTTGAGATCTCTGTTGATGTGATCTCATTCTGAACTGTGGATAAAAGCTACCAGAAGCACAATTGGAGTTGGTAGAGCAATTGTGATCCCTCCGTCCTCTCTTCTCTTCCTATCACCATGTTTGCACTTGAAAAGGGCGTTTGAAACAGTAAAAGAACATAGACCACCTTTTAATTAAGATATTTGCCATCCACTGTTGCATACACACAACTAACAGCCAGTCCTTCCTAAGTGAATCATCTAATTAAACTAATCAGAACAAAGTTCGCTGTCTTTCTCTGACCAGCCTCCATGACCAAGATCCCTAGAGTAGAAGGAACAGATGGAGAGTCACTCGTATACCGAGTAAAATTGGGCAGTACACGCACAACAAATACGAGGTCTTTCTTTCCTCAAGCTCTGACAGTTGTGGGGTTTTTGTTTGGGTTTTTTATTTGTTGTTCTTAGTCAGAAACAGAATTCAATCTCTTTGCTCAGATAATTAGCAATCCTTTGCAACAATAAGTAGTTCTGTCTCACCTGACCATGTACTGACTGATGGAACTGGCACATTTGGAGCAGGTCTCTAGTGTGGATGTGTACAAAGTGATTCCTCCTTGTCTTCACTGTATAAGGAAGGTTGTCTTTGCGTGTGTCAGTGATTTGAAGGAACTAGCAGCTCTCCAAGCACCAGTTATCTGTGTTTGCATTCTTTGCTAACATTTCATTTTTCTTGTAATTTACACCTGGAGGCTCTTTGTTCTTCGCCTTCTATCTGCTCTGCTGAAATTGTGTGAGATGAGAAGGCTGTCTTACAGCGGGATCCTGACTTGGTACTGACAAAGTGAGTTGGCTCATGTTTTGAACCTCAGTCCAAAAGCTGTTTGGAAGGGCTGGCTTCCATGTAAACCACAGCAGAACTAGGCTTCTGCGCTTGAAATTGAAAATGTTGTTGGGAAGATTTTAAATTATACTGTGGAATGTTGACAGATGAGAATGAGCATGTAGTTTGGGATAAAGAAAGTATTAGCAATAAGAATACAGCCTTCAGAAAGTTCAAGTTGTGAAGTTGACCAGAAAAGTAAATAAGAACGTGAACTCTGGCAAGTCAGATGAAAAATAGGAGGACCTGCCAGAAGGACTCAGAGCTGCATCACACTAATAGCGAAAAAAAAAAAATTCCAAGTACATCAGAAGCAAGAAAGTTGCTGGAGTCTGGAGGGCCACAGATGATGAAGTGAAAGAAATATTTGATCACGAAGCCATCAGTAGAAAGCTAAATTACTTGTGTGCATTCTTGTTTATTGTGGAGGAGTCCATTTCTATGCTAGAAATTCTCTTTATGGGGAACAGGACTCACTGGAAGATCTGTCTCAGCTTGAGGTGTCAGGAAATAAGTTTTTAGAATAAAATGATAAATATAGTTACAAAATGCCAAGACCAGATGGTGCTTGCCCAAGGGTTCCAAAGGAAACCTGAGGATTAAATGACCAAATTATTAATTATGCTATGTGACTTTTCACATAATACCTTGAAACCAGAGAAGCAGAAGACGGCTTTACAAGGTAGCAGTTCTTGAATATAGTTCAGCAGGATATCAGAGAGTTCAGTGCCTTTTTAAAAAATAAATTCTAAAAAAACCCCAAACAGTTGGACTAGCAGCTTCTGGTGGGAGAAAGTCAACATGGCTTTTGCAAAGGAAACGGTGCTACTTAAATCTGCTGGAGTGGAGTGACTCAACAAGCACAGAGAAGGGAAGTTTGGGACAAGAGAAGAATAGGGATCTGTGTTACACCTGTACTGTTCAGCATGGTCAGAAGTAATCTGGTGAGGAAGGTGTTGAGTCGTAAGGGAAGAAAAGACAAGAGCTGACAAGGAAAAATTGGAGCTCGTCCTTCTGACACTGAGTTACAGGCAGTAAAATGTCAAAGGAAATTTGTTCCAGATAAATGCAAAGTTGGGGGGGGGGATCTTTGTTTATGCACCAATGGGGTGAAAGTTAATTATTGCCACTTAGGAGGAAGAGCTTGTCATAATTCTGTGAAAATGCGAGTTTGATGTTCAACAGTGATTGTGTAACCACATGTGAGGGGCTTTGGGGAAAGGAATAAAGAAAACAGAGGCTAGCTCTCAGTTCTTAGCGCACTGATTACTGTGCTTTTGTGTGGACTTTGAGGTACAGTGCAGCTGGAAAAGCTGAGAAGCATGATCGGGGATAAGGAATGGGTTCCGTACAGGGATGTTTAAAAAGATTTGAACCCTTCAGCTTGACAGAGACAGGACTGAGCAGTCTGGTCTAGATTAAAACTGATGGTGCCTCTCCTGCAGTCTGTACTGAGACTGCAGAATGCAGCGCCACAAATTGCTTTGAATGACAGCAATTTACATGGCTTCAGAATTGAACAGATTAAAACACAGAAGAGAATGCTATCAAATGGGCTGTTGAGCACAAAGATTAAAATATCTAAGAATACTCTCAAGCTGGAAACTGAGGAAGTACACTTGCAGAGCTATCAATATGTTTGCTCCTTTCACTCTTAGTCATCTGGGATACCTGCGTGTGTCAGGCAGGGTGCTGGACTTGATGGGTGTTTGATCCGAACCAGTGCCATCTCAACAGGTATCTTGTGGTAGGAGAAGAGGAGAAAGAGAGTGTCAGCTATGGGTACGAAAAGATGGTTGTCTGGAAGAGTTGATGTTAGTTTCTCTTGTTCATACGTGCTTCTGCCACTAGCTGTGTGGCAGCGGTGGGTACCTGAAGCTAGCGATCTTGCCCAAGCAGAACCTGCCTTGTTCAGCGTGTGGGCACCCCGCATCCTCTTTGACATGCTGGAGGTGTCTGGGCAAAGAGGATACCACCAAAAAAAAAGTCACAAATGCAAAGCGTTTTGCAGATTGCACACAAGTGGAAATCCACAGATCTACTATAATTACCTCAATATTAAGCCTTAATCTCATTTTGTGCAACGTAATCTTGGGACTCGGTATTGCATAAGAGAAGTGCTCTTGTAAGTCGTCGTACCTACAGATAACAAAGGCCTGGTCGGTAGGGGCAAAGTAACAGGAATGTGAAGTGGGGGTGGAAGGACAGCAATGGCAGCCACAGGTCCTGAGGACAAAATGCTGGTTTCTGCCTCCGTAGTCCCTGCTTTGCCTTCAGCCTTGGAGAAGAACTTGTCATGGTGGAGTAAGGCAGGGGAGAAATGCTGGAATTAGTCTCCTTCCCTGCATTCTGAAATGGTGTTAATTTACTAATTGTATGGAAATAGGGAGGTGAACGGCATAGGGATGAGCTTTGCAGATAGTCAAGAACAAAGAAAACTTGTAGTAGACCAGGAGGACCTTGCTGAGTTTGGTGTTTGCAAAACAGGATGCATGGTGACAATGTTAGGACAGCATGTTTTGCTTGCACATATTGCTGGTTTAGTTTCTAACAATTTTGGCTTAAACAGGCTTAAAAAAAGTTTCAGAAACCTCCTTTGGTGATATTTTTCCCCAATCAAGTGCTGAAAGCAAATTAAATAACCTGACTTGGAAAGGAAATGAAGACATCTGTTTTGTTTGCACATAAAAAAAAAAATAATTCAAGAAAGCCCAACAGATTAAATAGGAGAAAAGTAAAAACTGAAAGTAGAAAATACAAAACAGAAGCTCAAAAGCAGGAAAAGTAACTGTGAGAAAAAGGGAGCTCAAAGAGAAATTGGTGACTAAGAAATTGCAGATCTAAAAAGTTGAAGTGTGGTAGAAACAATGAAGCCGTGCTGTGTGCCCTGCTGGGAGCCCTGCCTGCTTTTGCTTTGAACCTGACTCATCCTGTGTGCCCTTGTCCTTGTTTTAAAGACTGAGCGCTCAGGCCCCAGCTTTTCTCACCTCTGCTTAGGATCTTAGAGAAGCGTCTGTAGTCGTTTTCTTCCTTGGTTGCCTCTCTTCCAGTTTGTCCTCTTTTCCAGTTCTGCCGTAGTTGTTCTTTATATGGACGCTGTTGTATAGTTTAATGGTCTGTGTAGCCCTGCTGTGAGTCATTTCCAGTTCCTTTACAGCCTTTTGGCATGGTGGGGGTCACAACTGCACACGGGGTCAAAAGATGCAGGTGTGCTTGTGGATTCCTGCATCAGCTTAATGATTTCTGTTTTGTTTTTTCGTAGTTCTTAATACTGGAATTTTAATTTTATTTTTTAGTTCTTCAGAGTGTTGAGCTTGTATTTTTTAAAGGAATTAAGTATATAATCCTAAAATACTGCCCTTAAGTAGCAGTGATCAGCTCCCAGTCCATCATTTCATATAGGAAGTTGAATCTGGTGTTTACCTTGTGTATCACTTCACATTTATCTATTTCAAATTTTATTGCTTAGGCACAGAGTCTGTTAAGGTTCTGAAATTCATCACAGTAAGCCCTTGCCTTTAATACCTGAACATCTTGGCATCGTCGGTAAATTTTGTTGTATTGCTATTTTTCCTCACATTTTCAGGTCATTTAGGAATGTCGAGCTGTGCAGGTTCCACTGGTGGTCTTCTGTGACAGCTGAGTATTTCTTTCTGTCTGGTTTGCTATCTTTCACCAGTTATTTATCTGAACACAGGGACCCTCCCTGTAATCAAATACTTTGATTATCTCTTTAATTAAAAAAAAAAAAAGTTGAATGTTATTGCATGCCTAATCTGGCCAGACTTGGTAGTTGACACTTTTATTTTGATATATATCTTAGCTCTGAAGATCTCTGGTCTGAGAATGGAGAGGGTTTATATAATTTTATTTTTCCAGAAAGCTCTTTATACATACTGCAGCAGTTTTAGAAGTTTGAAAGAATGCTAATATGCAGTAATAATAAAGAGAAGTAGGACAACCTTAATGATTATAATCCCATCAGACTAAGACATCAATCCCAGGTACAATAATGGAATAAGTAACAAAGCGTTAAGGAAAGAATTAAGGCAATGTCACTCAACCTGGACTGGGAGAAATAGAAACAATTAGTGTTAATTGTTTCAGTTTGGTTCTTAAGTACAGGTGTTTGTCTTAGCCTTCAGTTCACACTTGACAGTAATTGCATGTCATTTGCAGTGAGAAACTAAAGCAGTACAAAATCAATATAGTTCATATTAAATTTAATAGAAAGAGGGCAGCTTTAAAAGGCAAGCGGAGACTCAAGTGAATCTGTGTCTAGCGAGAACAGGAAGGAGTTAGCTTCTGGGCTGTATTTCTTACCAGTCACCTGCAAGAAACACAAAGTACCAGTGTGAAGAAATTTGCAGAAGCCAAATAAATGAGGAAGTGACAAATAAAACCTTATCGCTAATGCAGAAAATGCTTACTGGCTGCTGGAGCAAGAAGCATGGGATGGGATTCTCTGTTACTGCCTATTTTAAAGTTGGAGTAGTCCACACGAGGTAATGCAAGGAGTGAAACGTGTATGGGGAATGACCAAGCTGCAGCTTGTTTGCACTTGAAATGCAGCTCAGGGTGTGGTTCTCTGATGCGGTGTGAGTGGATATAACAGCACACCCTTGTCAAAATGGGGACGTCTCTTTGGGCTCCAGCTCCTGGGGCCTGTGTTGCAGCAGCCCTGCTGTGTTTGGGGCTGTGAGGGATGATGTGCCATGGGAAGGTACATGGTGCTGTGCTGCTGGGCGTCCAAGGGCCCTCCTGGCTGAAGCACTTCACCGTGACACCTCTACCACTTTGTTACTCCTTATGCTAGGGGCAGTCAGCTGATAGATCAGCCAGTCACTGCTGTCAGTGTAAAGATATTTAAAAAAAAAAAAAAAAAAAAACCAAACAAACAACAAAAAAAAAAAAAATCCCACAACTCTATGTTAGGATGCTTCAGTCTGGAAAGCATGTTATGTGAGCAGCAGCAGGAGGGTGTGTGAGGTAGACTGTTCACCCTCTTTCCATTTTGGAGTTAGGAGGCAGTAAAAGAAACTAATAAGGACAATCTTGACTTTGAAGGAAGTGGTTTTACACACAATGTGTAATTAAGCTGTGGGAACTCCCTCCAACAGGATGTTGTGAGTGCTGGAAGTTTTCATGGGTTCAAAGGGAGTCTGAGCAAACTCGTGGAAGAGAAATCTGTTTGAGGTTACCAAACTCATGGGAACCACATCTGACCCAAGAAGCTCCTGAGCTGAAAATGGTTGGAGGCTGGAGAGCATGGAGGGGGAAGCTGCTTGTTCCTTTTCCCTCTTCTGCTTTTCTGTAGGAATCCACTCCTAAGCTGATCCGGAATGCCAGACGCTGAAGTGGAGAGACCTAAGTCCCAAGCCGATGTCTGTGTTATTATATGTGTGTAGACCTGTAGTAAAGTACAGTCTGTGAGTCTCTAGATGTAGAAAATTTAAGTTTAGCTGCAGGAACAAATTGGTCCGTGGGTCAGTGTCTGTGCTGGAGCTGCTTGCAGAGGACAGTGCTGGGTGTAGAAGGTTGCACAGGTGGTGGCTTGGGAGTTTTAACAAAAGATAGTTTGTGTGTTCCTGGGAGTGTTTGATTGTGCTCTGAGGCATTGTTCCTGTAAAGGCACGGGCAGGTGGGTTGTACAGGGAAAGAGAGCAAAGCAAAATGTTTTTCTTTCCTGTGCTCGTTAGGAATCAAGAAAATTTGTCAGAATCCAAAATAATTTTCTTCTCCAAGAGTCAGATGAATTGTATGTTGTCACACAGGATTTCGCCTGAAGAGGAAAGCAAGGGCAAAGGCTGTAATTTGATAGGATGAATCCAGCTTTGAGACTTCACATGATATCTCAGATTAGACTTACTATGTCCACATGACGCACAACATGGATCTAGTACTGACTACTGATTCAGGTTTCCTCAGAAACTTTGCATTGGCAGGCTGGTGAGGTATCTCCTGTCCTCTCACAGCCATCCTAGAGGCAGAGTAAACACCACACTGTGCTTAACTGAAATGCATTGTATGCCAGTGCCTATTAAACACCAATTTTGTACTTTTGGATAACTCTTAATAACTATATAAACTTCATCGGTCGTTAAGGGTTCACTGGGGCTGGCACCGAACCAATGCTGTTAAGAGCTAATGCAGTTAAGCTGACACTGCGCCCAGTTCTGGTGATGTGGTACAAAGAGGCTTGAGCTGGTTATTTGTGGAGTTAGCTGGGACCTGGTGAGGTTTATTAGCTGGGGCTGTAACACAGCTATGCTGCTCCCAACTGAAAGCTTGCTCTGGAAGGTACAGCTATGTTTGCAAAGCACTTTTCCCAAACTAGTAAAACTCGTCAGACTTGAGCATGGTTAACACACAGTCTGAATAGACTGCTAGCAGAAAGCTGAATGCTGTGCTCACCCTGTGCAAGGACCTTCCCAAAGGACCTCTGTCCAGTATTTTAATCCCATAGGATACTACTGTGTCATTTTTTTCAATTATACTTCAATCTTATAATAGAAAAATTCTGTTTCACTGTGAATTACATTTCACGTGCAACGTCAGTAGCCTGCCCTGTGCTTTGCCACCTTTGGGATTTTTTTCAAGTGTTGTATTTTGTGTGTAACCCTCAAGAAAAACCCCCAGCAGATATATTTTTTTCTCACCAGCTGGTCCCACATAGTACTGTAGCTGGAAATAGGTCTATTTTGCTTTATGCGCTGGATGCTGTAAGGAATATAAATATAGTTGTTTCCCAAAGGCCTTGTTAGCAATGCTTTAAATAAATGTGGCTTATCAGTTTGTGAATGCAGGTGTCCACAGGCAAATTTGCACAGAATTAAGTAAATTTCAATTATTGAAATAAGCTATGTTTACTGTCTTCTTCATAGAGGTGACTGCATTCATGTTTTTAGTGTTTGTATTCCAGTGGCTTGTAATTGAGCTGTATTTTTACTCTAGTAATACTTGAAATCAAGTTGTACGTGGGTACCAAACGAGCATGATCACTCTGACCATGGAGTTCCTCTGGCTTTACTTTCAGTGCAGATGTCCAGATGAGTTCTCTTGTGGATGTCTTCAGAAATAAAGAGGATAAATAAGTGGTCACTTGCAGCATGTTTTGGTGTACGTAGTTCTTCCAGGATCTTTTGGGAACGCTGTAGCAGAAGCATGGGTTGTATCTAACTACTTTATGTGATTGAATCACCTTTTTTCTTTTTTTTATTATTTCTCACTCTTACTGCGGTCCCATGGCTGTTTGCTACCCATTTTGCAACTTCTATAAGAGATTAATTGTGGTCATAGTTTCCTTTACTTCACAAATATTGCTATTTAAAGCATAGCCAATCCTATATGAGTTAAGTGGAAAAAAAGAAAGCGTGATAGCACACATAGGCTTATGTAAGCTCAAAGGAGTTGATTTGAGGTAGCATAAATAGCATTTCAACAGCAAACTGCAATGTTTCTGGCATTTGTTTATACATACTTTCACTAATGAAAAGCGTAGCGGAGGAAAAAAATACAAAATGTATAATTGCTAACATTTTCCATTGGGGCTTCAACGGAGGAGAAGGTTGAAACACTTGCCTCCAGTTGGCAAGTTGGCAGTTCCCACAGCTGGGAGATGTGGGAATCCTGGATTCTGCTCTAGAGGGTTGGTTTGAGCAGTTGCCTCCTTCTGCCGTGCTCCTCCTGGTCTGTTTGCCTGCCCCCTCCTCATTCTCTGCTTGTGGTCTTTGTACCACTTCCCCCACACAAATATTCCGTATCCAGTCTCAGTTTCTTCACTGTCTGTATACAGCTGCCCTAAAAGCAGACCTGTTTGCTTTTTTGCTGATGTGCTCTCTGCTTCAAACTCTTCTGGTAGTTCTCAGTTTTGATACCAGACTTTGCTTAGCAGCCAGAGGAAAACTGTGGAAAAAGCCTGCTCATCCATGTCTCCCTCATCACTGGAGTCTTTGGGGAAACTCGCTCCTCCTCCCCATCAAACTTGAACAAAAGTGAGTGTATTTTATGAGTAAATTCAGTAGAAACTGGTGCAGAGGCAGTTCTGCCCTGTGGTAGGTAGAGGGCAGGGCTTGACTGGTTGGGGTGGGGGACACTTGAGTAGGGCTTCATCTTCTGGTCCCTCAGCCTTGCTCTTGTTCCTCCTGCTGGCCCAGGGCAGGGCTGCCTGACTGAAGGGGGAAATGAAGCGAGTGAGAAAGAGTGTCAGGCCGTAATTCGCTCAATAGCAAACTGTTTGAGTGCTGAGTGTGGAGGAGTCAGCAGCACAGCAGTCTTTACAAGATTTCAAAACCCTTGCTTTCCAATATTTTGGTTTTAAGGACTTCAGCAAGATTAGGTGGGAAAGAATTTAAAGGATGTTTCCCCACTCAGCATCAGAAACATCATTAATGTCAGTCCTGCTGAACTGCTGCTGCTGGGTTCTTGCTATCATATGCAGTAATCCAGATCTTTTTTGACAAAACTCTGCATTGTACAAGGGATGTGCTCATATAGCATAGCAGGCATTAAAAAGTTGGTAGTAGTTGATTGGTAATTGAAATTTAATCCAGTCGGGATTACCTGTGTGATGGTAAAGGGCTGTTTCTTCCACCTTACTACTTTCTCCAGGATGAGATCCAGAGCGAGACAGGCAAACCTGACGTGTTTGTTACCAGCTTATCCTGCTTCAGAGCATCAACAGCCTGTCCACAGTCCTCACTCGTGCTGTCTGGCCTTGGGATTTGCAGGAGAGGAGGCACTGGAAATGATGTTCCCTGGAAAAATAAATAGCATGCTAAAGAGAAGAGGCAAATTCCATTGCAGTAAACAATAATGCATGGGGGGGAGTAAATTTAAAACATAGGAAAAAATATTTTCCCCTTTTTTCATTCTTCTGGAGTATTTGCTAGATTCTCTTAACAAGCAGGGCTTTATGCTGCGTGAGTCTTGGAGCGTCACTGCACTTAGAAATAGCAGCCCCATGTAACAAGGATATTAGTGTGGCAACTCCCAGCAAACAGGAGCTCCTTGTGTTGTAACCTCCTGTGATGTTAGCAGGGATTGAGTAAACGATGTCTAAAGCTCTTGTAGTACCTGTCAAAGGCACTGGCCTAGGTTGAGGAAATGTCATAATCGGATCTCTTCCATTCAGATGAGTCACTTGAGTCGTGTTGTGAGAGTTTCCACTTTGAATCTAGCAGCCTAGCTGGTTTTAAGAATCCTATAAATGCAAAGGTGGGAGGAGTGGTTCATTTAAGAGTAGGAAAAATTGTAGATCTGTCGTCTTGCTGCAGAAGACAGCACAGATTCTCCTAGAAGATGACTGCAGCCATTCTGTTGCACTAATTGTGATGGAATATTTCTTGCCCAGTGTTCTGTGTACATCGTCAGTGATGCTGTTCCAGCAGCTTTCTGGATTTATTGGCCTCTCTATGCATTACGGAAAAGGATGAATGTGTAGTACTTGTGTTCAGTTACAGTGAGGTAGTGGTAGCTTGAATTTGGTCTATTTGTAATATCCTCTTAGGTAGTTATTTTTTTTTACCTCTAAATGTAGACACTTACTCACTTGTGACAGGCTGCACTGCACCAAATACTGACTTGCATGTAACATAAGTACTGTACATTTTAAATGAAACTTTTTAGGCTAGCAAAGTGCCTCTTGATTCCTGTCAAAACATACTGCTGGTCCAAATTTGATGTATTTTCCAGGCTTCAGAATACTTGATTAAGAGAACCAGAGCATGTCAAAACACAGCAGAAAGTTCTGACTGCTGCGAATGCTGTTAGAGTTGTCCTTGTGGTATGCACCACTAAGATGCAGCTCCATTCTAAGTAATCAGTTTTTTCCTCTTGTACTACAGAGATGTTGGTTTTCTGAGTATTTGCCGGACCTGAAAATTCCTTATAGCTACCTTCTGGATAGGAATGTATTTATTGTAACTAAAACTAATTAGCTAAAAGATGCTGATCTGTACACTGAATTCTCTAAATTAGGAAGTTATTATTATAAGTGTGCTTAGTGCACGGATTACAAGATGCTGTTGCCATGGCCAGATCTGCTAAAATTTGAAGAACAAATATGTAGCACCACCAGAGCAATTTCCATGCGCGTGGAGACCTTCAGCAATACAGACAAGATGAGTCTGTCGTGAGAAGAAAGCGAGGTGCAGGCCCAACAGCAGTGTTCCATCCTTGAACATCCATGCGTTGAGTAGAAGCGAAGTATATTGTTCTGACAGCAAGGAGGGTTCAACCTCACCAGTAAACTTCAAGTATTACAAAGCTGTAAAGGTTGTAACCACTAATGTCAGGAAGAAACAAGTGGTTGTGATGTTTGGTGGCTTCCTTCCGAGGTTGATAGAGGGGTCTAGCCAGTGATCAGACCTGACATCCTAAGGCGTCTCTCTACCCAGCATTTACATTCTGAGCTGCTTCTGAAAATCTGTTCGTGTCCATAAACAAACTAGCTTCAGCGTATGCTGCATGCCCGGGGAACACTTGAGGTAAGCAAATCAAAAGCAATCCTAGGGCTTTGGAGGCAAGGGAAAGCTTCAGAGATCTAAGTGGCAATCTCTACATCCTGAATTGAATTTTATGCAACGCAGTTGTTCCAAGGACATTATGCAGAGGGAATGGTAGTGCTCTGGAAGGTGAAACTAAAGTAAAAAAGATGAAGATGCCATAGGTCACCAAGAAAAGATAAGGTGGTTGAGGCTTTTTGTGAGCATTGTGGCAGGAGCCTCTAGAAGTTGGTGATGAGGGAATTTTAATTACCTAGATGTCAGATGTACTAGATGGAAGGGACTGCTCAGCAGGTTTGAGATGTCCTGGTGACTGTCCTGCACGTAAAAAACTGTGAGCAAGGGAGAGTCTCGTGGGGTGGGTCTTAAGCAGTGGGAAGGAGGTGACTGAGCGTACACCAGAGTGGTCTTCCACACTGGGTCCAAATAATGTCAACAGTTCTCAGGAAAGATTCAGGCAGGAAGAGTTTCATGATAGGCTTTTCTCAGGCAAAAGATATTGAGGAGATAAAATAAAATTTTCAAGCTGTTTTTTTTTAAGGAAGGGTTTATAGTAAGCACTACATTAGATTATGATTTTTTTTTTTTGATACATAATTGCTGTTTTCTTGTAGACCTTAGGTATAAGTATGTAGAAAGCCAAAGCATAAAATGAGATTCAGCTGGCAAAGAACACTTTAAAAAAAAATCTAGAGTGACGGAAGTATTTAGAGGAAGATAAAGGAAGAGTTGATCTGATAATCCACAGAAAAAGACAGTTATCCGTAGGTGATGCTGAAAAGGTCACCTACCCTAGGTGTTACTGCAGGTAACACAAGTGATCCAGGGCCAGAGCCCCAGCCACTAGCACAGAAGGGAGGAGGAGGAGGGAGGACGCTGAGGAAGGACAGGTTATCCCATGCTGCATCCACCTGCTTTGTCTCCAGTGTGGTTACATCAGTGACGTAGATAATTATCTGGGAATCATGATTATTAAACTTGCATCTGAGAATGATTAAGCTGGAGGACAGAACTAGAACTTGAAGGTAGAATAAAATGTCAATCAGAGGAAGGATAAATAAAGCAATGGCAGTAGAATATCCAGCTGTGTGAAGAGAGAGCAACTCAGGATGTAGCAGTCCTAATGGAAACAGATCTGGGAGTCACCATGAATTAAAAGGCGAAAGTATCAACAGTGTGGGGGCTGGGGGCGCAGGGGCAGACATACGCTTCCAGTATGGTGTTTAAGCAACAATATATCCTGGAAGATCAATAACATAAACCTTCAGCTGTAGTTAATGTTCCTAAAGCCCTGGGTGAAATACTGGATTCAGCTTTTGAGCTCTGTGCTGTGGTGAGTTTGTGCCAACTGGACTGTGCCCAGAAGTGAGCAACAGGAAAATCTAGTGACTATGATTTACAGAGAAGGCTTGAATAAACTGCAATTGTTTTGCCTGAAGAGAAGACTAAATGAAAGCATGTATTCTCAACTGCACTAGGGAAAGGGAATAATCTGTTCTCGTGTAAATAGTAGTGGACTTACGTTACATCAGAGAAGGCTGAGGATACACACTGGGGGAAAATTGCTTGTAGTCGATATTGCAGAGCACAGGAGTAGACACCTTCAGAGATTTTGTAGGACTCAGCATTACAGTTTTTAAGGGCAGATTAGACAAAGCTAAAGTAGGTAGAACTTGTAAGTAGTTGATCTTGACTTGGTACAGCGGACAGATGACTTCCAGTTCAGTAAAAATCAAATATTACCATTGCTAGAAAGTATTCAAAACCATCTAAAACCACTGAAAGAAAACCTTTTTAAAGCTTGGATCATTTTAAACCTTCCATAAATGTAAAAATAACCCCAAATCCCTAAGGTAAATAACTTGAATGTGTGTACATATATATTCACAAGGTGCAAGAAGCTCATTTTAGAGATAGATTTGGATTACTTGAGCAGTTGTGTCTGACAGAGCTGTGCTCTACAAGTCCTTGAGCTGCTTGCTACCTGATAGGCTGAAATTGTCCTTCTCTGTTTGCACCCGGAGCAGAAGTACGGAATCTCTGTAATACCCACTGCTTCTTCACCTAATAGTACTAAAGGTTGCTTTTAGATGGTCAGCTTTACCTTTTTACTTAATTTCCTAAGGCAAGAGAAGAGGCAGAAAGGAGAAAACATTTTTGCTATGTCTTAATTCTCTTCTGTGCTTCTTCGAGCCCTTCTCCCCTTGCCAGAAGCTCTAGTTATCCTCATAGAGCTTCGTACTGGAATTGTCATGGCAAAAGTTAACTCACAAGGGTGCTCCCTCTGCAGTGTTTTGGTCATGCAACGGTAGGTATTATGGTGGCGTTGCTGTTTGCTCCATTTCCAGGAAGCTTCGCGGGATGACTAAGCAGCTTCCCCTGGAGTGCCTTAGTGTTATGGAGAAGAAAGTAGTGATGGGTCTGTCCTCATTCCAGTCCCTCGTAGCCAGGTCACTCCCTAAATCTCTGGCTTGTTCCTGCAGTGGTCACAAATAAATGCCTAGGGAAAAGAAAGAAGAGAGCAGGCATATATATATATGTATATATATAGTGCTTCCCAGAGCATTCTCTCAGCCTCAAAGTACTTTTTACTGTGGGGATTTTCTAAGGCAGATGTGGTTTCTGCATTCTTTAACTCACACAGGAAGCTTCTTCCGTGTACATGTCCAGTCTCCTTTAGGCCTGTATGAATTTCTTGTGTCCACAACATCCTCTTGTTGGAGTTCCCAAGGCCCGTTGCCGTCTGGTGGGCTTGAACCCTTTCCTGCTGTCTTTATATCACCTCCCTCACATTCGTTTGTGGGAAGCAATCATGAATAATCAATCCCTATCCATACTATTTGGGCCACAGGCATCTCTTTCAGTCCCACCCTGACTTTAGGCTTTTACTAAACCTATTCAAGCTTTCATAACATCTTTTTGAGGCCAAAGTTGCATGTGAGCAAGCCATGGATTTGTGTGGTCATCATATCATTGTTCTGTTCCCTTCTTAGCAGTTCCTGCTGTTTCATTTTGTTCTTTTTGACTGCTACCAAGCTCACGTTTCCTTGATACTTGACCCAAGATCTTGTTCATGAAGTTCATCAGCTTAGAGACTCATGTCTTACATTTGAAGTTTGGACAATTTTTGTCCTTGTGTGCATTATTAGATACATATTTACGGTGAGCTGTCTGCAAGAACTTCATATCATTAACAAAGTGTCAGCTCATTGTTCAGACTGGTTTCTGTGTTGCCATTGTTAATACACTGAACAGCAGAGATCTGTGTGGAGCACCACCGTAGTGTCTCCCTCTGTGTCCCTCCCTTTACTTAATGTAAGCTGATAGCAGACAAAATAATCTGATAACAGCAATGTCCAGGAAAGCAGGCTGAGGAGTGAAACGTGTACTTCCAAAATCCTTTGCAGCTTGGTGGTTGTAATTTGAGGAACAGGCTGGTTACCTTGAGATCCTTCTGTTGGTGCTCTGACGTGGCAGCACAGTGCTCCTCAGTTCAGCTGACCTCCACACAGCATCTGGCACTTTGTAGTTAAGACAACTCGGCATGACAAGAAAATGTTACTGCCCTCAAATCGAAGCACCTCTTATTTGATTACCTAAAGACACTTTTCAGAAGGTGCTGTCTCTGGGCGTTCCTATCTAACCTTTAGAATAGGTAAAGGAATGCTAAACCAGGCTCATCTCCTCTCCTTTCTATTCAACAGCCAGTGTGTTGACAAGTCCTGGGGAATGTTTCTCTCAAAAGGATGGGAACTTGAACTCGTTTGATTCCAAATACCTGTCTGTGTCTCTAATGGACACGTAGACGCAATTTAAAAGTTCTCATTAATTGAAAACTTAGTGGTTGTTAATTATTAGCATCTCGGTTAAAAGCTGCAGCGGACGAATTAATAAGTCATTGTTTTGTTTTTCAGCTATGGCAGCCATTCGAAAAAAGCTGGTTATAGTGGGTGATGGTGCCTGTGGAAAGACCTGTCTGCTGATTGTATTTAGCAAAGACCAGTTCCCTGAAGTGTACGTTCCCACCGTCTTTGAAAATTATGTAGCAGATATCGAAGTGGATGGAAAGCAGGTATGTGTACACCTCTGTAACAGTCAAAATGAACTTGTATTTATTCAGAATAGCATGGAGATCTCCACACTTACTTAAGTGGTTAGTGCTTATGTTGTAAATATATTTTTAAATATTAAGCGTGTTCCTATGGAAAAAATATCGGCCTTGCTAGAACCTGCTCATATCCAATGTCTGCTTAACAACCTATTTTAACCTTATGCATCTAAGAAACGACAGCTGTTCCAGGTGAAATGTTGCAGAAGGTGGGAGGAGATGGAGCAGTTCAGAGATGCCTGCATGCTGAGGACACTGGGCTTGCTAGCCTTTGGAATTGTGTAGTGTAGTTCCTATTTTGATAGAGACCTGGTATGGTGATTAACAAAGACCAGTTCCCGGAGATAACTCTTTCGTACTCACTCCTGGCAACGTGCAGGATCCTCTTGAGAAGAGATGACTGGCAGACTTCAAACAGATTTGATTTTTGTAGTGTACACTAGCATCATCTGTCCTGCTTGTCTGAAGGAATGCAATTCTTAGCAGCCAAGCATACCCACAGCTCACTGAGCTTACTTTTTAGTTTGTATTTCAGTAAATTCATCATTCAAATATTTCATTTTAAACATTTTGAAAATCAGTTTCCACTCTGTGACCTCTGAGTCCTTTTGTTGGCCTTCAAGCAAGCGTGCCAGACACTTGCTCCAAGAGGCAGTTTTCAGAAGGCTGCTCTCTGAACGCCAGCTAGGTTGCCTTTTGCATTCATGTCACACAAGGCAGTGTGTGATGTGTAGAGCTGTCACTTTCCAGGATACTCTGGAAACACAGAAAGTGGAAACTTCGCACCTTGAAAGCTCAACTATTTAAAAACCCTTTTAGGCAGCCATGGCATATGTCTGCTTTGTTACTGTAACCACACAGAGCTGACCTCGGTGCTGTGCGTCCTCGTGTCAAGCAGGTTTTGGATGCTGATGGTGCTGAGCTGCAACATGTGCCTTTGCTCTGGGTTCAGGCACAGCCTGAACAGCTGGCTCAGGAACATCTTTCAGTCAGTTCTAGTTCAGATGCAGTGACTGATTGAAACTGCTTGGTTTCGATCCTGATTTGAGGAGAACCTTTTTGAGTTAGTTTTGGGCTTTGTTAAATTTTATTTCCTGCTGTTATAGGCGTGGATTATTTGTGGTTTTAGTCATGATAGTTCATGTTACTTGAGTTTAAAAAGAGCTTTTCTCTCCCATGCTATGAATGGGTAAAAAAAGAAATGTACTTTCAGACTAATATTAGAACATGTTTCCCCCCCAAGTGACAGTTTCTTCAGTTTCTATATTGTATCTTGAACTCTAAGGACTATTGTTTAAAATACGTATGATACTAACTTCTCTCTCTTGTCACCTAGTCAAACTACCTCATTCCCTTCTGCCTGAATCTCCGCATCTCTAAATGGGTGAACAGAGAGTCGTGCCCTATCAGCTGTAGGCAGCTCGTATCTAAATAAAAATTGCATGAGCAGCTTGAGCAGTGCCTTTTCTGTTGTGGAAATGTCAGCTGAAGTGTTTGTAACTAGGTGACGCACTCTAAGCACTTTGACTTCTGAAAACTTGATTACAAAAGTTTGTAAGAGAGCGGTGCTTAAAACTGTTCTGTTTGACAGCCGCTTACTCTGTCTTCCTAGAAAAGCATTACCAGAAATGCTCAGAAGCCACGTGAAGACAAAACAGAGGTGGTATGGGATGTAGCTTTTTAGGTAGAGCAAAGGAGCTGATTTCAGTGTCGTGTGAAGGAACCCTCAACATCTCTGTAAAAAATACAAACATTTGCCACAAAATTTACATTTGTAAATGCAGAGATGACTCTGAGAGGAGTTTTTCTGACTGAAATACAGAATAATTTTTTGCATATGCACACAACTAAAGGCTTTGTATCTTCACAGGTTAAACAGACAGTTTCATTGCATGTTCAAGCTCACATTTGGGTTCCAGTTCTGCCCATCTATCTTTAGCTGAGCTGCTGTGGACTTTTTTCCTCATAATTTTTGAATGTATGAGCTTGAACAAGAAGGAACTCAGGCTGTTGCAAAGGCAGATGCATCAGACAATCTCAAGCAAGAGTATACCTTAAGAGTTTGATCCCAGTTTTTAAATTTCCCAGTTTAAACATTGGCTATTCCTTCTGCAGTTTTAAACAGTCCCATTGGGATGTTCTCCCCTAGCTCCACCATAAGTAGAAATACTGAGAACAGTAGCTACTTTACTCAGTTCTAAATCAGTTTTATTTCAAAGCAAATTACAAGTGTAAATTTCTGCTGTGATGGAGTTTTAATGAATTTGTGCACAAGTAAGTACAATCTTGACATCTCTTAGTCACTAAAGGTTCCAGCTGTAAATTAATTGAAAATGTGCATAGTCCTAAAAGTGTATACTTAGAGAGTCCGCTTTCACTGAAAACTGGTATTTCTGGAATGCTTATCAGAGAGATTCCCAACCCTTTGGAGCAGATTCCCTTTGATTCTTCTGTCTTGCTTTTCTGCTGGTAGCTTTTATGTCCTTTCAGAGAATTGACAGTGGTCACGGATATAGAGAACAGTCTCATAAGGTGCAATAAATTGAATTTTGGAGATATGGAACATAAAATTTCTAATAGTTCTCCTGTCAAAGCAGTTTGTCTTGTAGTCTCCTCCTTCTGAGTGGTGTTAACTGAAATATTTTATCCACATCTCTTGGGTTACTAGCTTCTGAATTAAAACTTCCCTGGTGATCTGGCTAACCGCCTTGATCTTTCTTCTGCAGGTTGAATTGGCTTTGTGGGATACAGCAGGACAAGAAGACTATGATCGACTTAGACCGCTTTCTTATCCAGATACTGATGTTATACTTATGTGTTTTTCAATTGATAGTCCTGATAGTTTAGGTAAGTAGATTGCTAATTGAATGGGAGCTACATCTCTGTCGCAGTATCACCCTGGGACATCAGGCTGTAAAATACATTTTTCCTGTGCTGTCATGATTGAGAGCATTCCTAGTTTCAGAATGCGTACTGATTTGAATGTGTAGTTTTCAGGCGTTAAGATCTTAAAAGAAATTGAATTCTTCAACAACGCTGAGTGGCATTTTGTAAGCCTCAGCAGCTCATTGTGTTTACCCAGGGCTGCTGCACAATTTGAGCAACACTTGGCAGGGAAGCAGCTCCTTGGCCTAGATCAGCACCTCCAACCTGACAACGTTGTCGTCTTGTCTCAGATTTCTGAGCTCCAAAAACATACATTTCGAAAACCTGTGTATTGGAGAGGCACCTCTTCTGTGTGGAGTACAAGCCTGAAATCTTCACTGATTGATTTCTAAATCTGATGTGTAGCTATTGATGTTTTTTGATCTTACAAAGACATTTTGAAGAGGGTACGGAGCAGCAGATAGATACTGTTATTTCTAAGACTTGGCATCTCTGGAACTTTGATTTCTGTCCCTCTAAAACGGTAATTACTCCACCCATCCAATGTAGTCTCCTAAACAAATACATTGTGGTAGCACTTTCTTAAACAAGTGAATTTCCGTAAAAGTTCCCTTATCTACTTCTCACCAGTGGGATTTGTTCGGTAGTGGCTATTTGTGAGGTTTCTTATTAGAATGCAGGCAATGTTAGGGTAGATCTTTAGGCACATCAGTTCTGGGTGTACGTGCGTGTGAATGACCAGTGGTACCCTGACAAGAACTTTCTGCACAGTGACTGGGACTTGTTTGTAACTGGTCAAAATTATGTCCGTGCGTTGGGCAGCTCCTAGCCAGGAAAAGTGAGATACCTCTCTGCTTCATTTATTAATGACGGGTGTCAAATGATTTCAGCTGGTGCTCATAGATGGGATACTAGTTCTCAGTTAAACGTGTTAAAACCACTGAATCCTTTGGAGTTTTCTACTGCCAGGGTGATCACAATCACTGCAAGCTGTCCTTAGAGAGGCTTTTCCTACACCTCTGATCTATCTTATGGATGAACCCTGCCTCCCAGAGTTGTGTCTTAGGAAGAAACAAGAATGAGACAAAAAAGATCCAGGAAGCACAGAAATGCAGTTAATGGCAGGATCAGTCCTGAATGCAGGTATCACAATGGTTGAAAAATACCATTGCTGCCACAGTTCACAGAAGGTTTGAGGAAATGAGCAAAGCAAATATTCCTTAAGATCTTGCTGTGGCGTTACAGTGTGCCTGGGATAACGTTTGATAGCTGCTCAGTCTCACTTCTCGCCTTGCCTCTGAAGGGTAGCAGCCGTTCAACGGGCAGTTGGGTGTGAAAGTGCCTTTTTAGAAAAATCAATGGCAAATCTGGGAAGTCCTGATCTCTCTCTTCATCGCTTCCACCTGATCCTGTGTTTAGAGACATCTTTCATTGTCTCTCTGCAGAACAGTTTGAGGTTTAGTTGGCAGCAGCGCTGTGGTCATGCCTGGTGTGGCTGTGAACAGCTACACCCAAGGTTTGAGCTGTGCTCACTTCTGGCTGCTCCCTTAGCAGCTGGAGCTAAACTGACTGACCACCCTGGAAACAAGATGGGTTACTGAACCCTGAAGGCAAGGCTCCCCTTTGTAATTAAGTCAAGTCTGATCTTGGCTAGTTTTTCCTCCCTGCTTTCCAGTATCAGGGGCCCTGTCTCCCTGGGAGCAGTGGAGGGAGCAGTGAATGGCCAGACAGCTCTTCAGGTGTGCAGCATCCAGAGGCCAGCACCCCCTGAGCACTCCAGGTGCAGCTGCAGATTTGCTGTTTTGGCTGTGGTGTGAAAACTGGCTTCAAAATGCTTGTCGAAGTTGTTCTTTCAAGCAGAAAAAGTGTCTCTTCAAAAGCTGAATGGAATTTTGTGAAGATAAAAAGAGGTTATGTAGCCTGCAGGTGCATCCGCTGGGGAATCTCAGATGTCTGAGAGCTTCTGCAAGGAAAGCAGAATGTTTTGGACTGTTCAACACTTCCTGCTGTATTGAATTTATCAAGAATTTGCTTTCAAAAGCCCTTAAGTCTTCTGTTTGCAGCTCCTTTAAAAAAAAGCCAGGTAGGGAAGTTACATTAGGAGGAAAAAGTTTCATGTATATGAGTGCAAATCCATTTGTTGCAGAGAGGGAGAAATGGCAGATCTGCAAATGACTTACACAAAGTCTTTGTTTCTGTGCATCTGCAATTAGTGTACAGAACAGCATTTCTGCTGCAGTTAATGGGATAGTTTGGAGCGTTGTTTGATGTTGCTTTATAAAAGGAAGAAGTGATGTAAAACCTTGGGCTTCAGGGTTGTGCCCATCTTTAGCTTCTGGAGATAAATAAAATGTTTCTCTTGAAGCAAAATATTCCATAACTTTCTTCTCCAGAATTCTGCATGCTGTTCTTTGAAGTACCTTATGCTAACTCTTGTCAAGTAGCTACTGAGAGATGTAGAGAAGCCAAGAGGTTATGTGTCCTTCAGCCTTAAAATTACTGTAGACAGGCATGTCTTTTTTTGGTAATATTGGAACAAGTTTCTTTGCTTCCCAAATTGAGAGTAAGAAAAAGGGCATCAATGTGGATTGGCAAGCTAAAACCACGCAGGGAGCAGGTAAAAGCTTTAAAATAGAACTCCCTCCAGAAGTGGGTTTTAGTACAGTCATGCTTCTATTTTTTTTTTTTTTCAGAAAACATCCCAGAGAAGTGGACCCCAGAGGTGAAGCATTTCTGCCCCAACGTGCCTATCATCTTGGTAGGAAACAAGAAGGACCTGAGGAACGACGAGCACACAAGACGAGAGCTGGCCAAAATGAAGCAGGCAGGTTCCTTGCTGGTAGCCTTACAGTAAATGAGGAATGCGTGCAGTGGTTGTACCAGAGCATTCAAACGGGCATCCGCAGCTCGCTGCCAGCTTCCCATGGGCTGCATGATGAGCACTTACCCATGGCAGAAACAAGAAAGTATATATTACCTTTAACTGAGTGCTTCCTTCTTCATATTTGGAGATTTAATTTTTGGAAAAAGGCGTTCTCAGCAATGACAGTGGCTGTGTTAAGAGCTGTCGGGTTACTAACGATCAGCTGCTCTCCGTGCTGGAGAGAGCTGGATCCCTGAGGTAGAAGGGAGTTAATTAGAAGACATGGACACATCGAGTGCTTGTACACTCGAGTTGTTCTTTATTTTGTATGTTCAGGATGTGAAAGGAAACAGTTTGATCAGTAGGTGTTTTGAGGTGATAACCACGGGTACTTGTAGCTCATTCCTGAGCCCGTCACTAGGTTTCAGTTTCAGATCACGTCTGAAACCCCCAGCCTGGGCATGGGTCTGCAGATATTCTGCTCTGTCCTAGAATTTTTGCTCCTGTTGCATATTACTTGTTTTTATACAGAAACTGAGGCACTAATTTTGGGGTTTGTTCCTAGGCTTTTGTTACAATTGTGGCATACAGTTGCATAAATGTTTCCTCTGAAATAAGCAATCTTTTGCTCCAGTTTCAAATGGTCTTCCGGCCTTCAAGCTCAGAGGTGTCGAAAACCTGTCGTGTCCTCAAGCGTGGGTGCACTATGCAAATATACACCCTGTCAGCACCAGGCTGAGGTGCATGCTGCCTCTTGAGGAAAATAAGCAAATTGGATTTTAAATCTGCCTTTATTATTTTAAGGGATGGCTCTCAGGGGAACAATTAAGTCTTAATTAACCAATTAATTATGTGCGTTTAATCCAGAAATTCCTTTGCATTTGTTGGGCAGTGGGGTGGGAAAGGGAAGACGGGTGCGTGTCGGTGTGGCTTTGGATTGTCTTCACCTCTTGCTTCTGTGCTGTTACAGGAGCCTGTCAAACCCGAAGAAGGAAGAGATATGGCAAACCGCATTGGTGCATTTGGGTACATGGAGTGTTCGGCAAAGACCAAAGACGGTGTGAGGGAGGTTTTTGAAATGGCCACTAGAGCTGCTTTGCAAGCCCGGCGTGGCAAGAAAAAGTCCGGGTGCCTTCTCTTATAAAGCGTGGCCAGAGGAAGACGGCCAAAGCAGCACCCTGCACTTGAGTAATTTTGAAGTGCTGTTTATTAATCTTAGTGTATGATTACTGGCCTTTTTCATTATCTATAATTTACTTAAGAGATTTAAAAATCGAGTCATCTTGCTACCAGTATTTAGAAGCCAACCATGATTTTTATAACAATCTGCATCAAATTCATCTGTGCACCCAAGGTTAACCTCAACATTCCTCTAACAAACCTTTTCTGCACTCACAGGATATGCCAGGCGCTAATTGAAGACAATTCTCTATCTTCTTTCTTCTCTCTAGAAAGAGAAAAAGCTGTCAACACAGAGGATTGGTCTGTAACTACTTTATAACTAACGTCCTATTCTAATTGAGTACAACAGTTACATGGCTGTATGTGGAATCAAGTGTAGCTTCAGTGCTATCACATTTGGGAAGATCTGATTTTCATGGCTCGGTGGTGTAAAACATTAGTTTGAAAATGTGATCACTCTGAAATGACCAAGTCCCATTCAGCTAAGGAAAAGTGAGGGTTCTGTGGTTTCATGTTAGTTACCTTTTAGTTACTGTGTAATTAGTGCCAGTTTAAATGTATGTTACCAAAAATAAATCTATTTACCCCAGCTTAGATGTAGTATTTTTTGTATAATTGGATTTCCTAATACTGTTACTTGTAACCTCTGCGTTAAGGTGTTCTGGGTTTTTTAAGAAACTGTATTTGAAAATAAAGTCCGATGGAAAGCAGCTGATCCTCTTCCCCTGTTCATTTGTAAGAGTCTGACCCATTTGAATGATTTGAGTGGTCTGCACACCCAGGAGGAGTTTTTTCCATGACGTGCCGTAGGGATGAGAAAAGACAGCCTGCTCACACTCAAAGCTTCTGAACTGTTCAGTTGCCTTAAGTTCATTGCTGGACCCAGTTTCAAAACAAAAAAAAAAAAGGAAAAAAAACTTTTTGTGTAAGTTTGGTTACCATGTAGTGATCAGACTCCTAACCTGTGAACTTCTTGCTGTTCTGCAGCCAACTAAACTCTTTCTGTATTTTCATTTTTCCAACAACTAATAGAATAAAGGCAGTTTTCTAAGCTCCCTGTATCCTGGTGTCTGTATTCCTCACTCTGGGTTTCTGGCCCAGCATCTGGCAGCCTGAATCAGAAATACTGTTTTCATACAGCTGTGGCAGGATTTGCAGAGCAGTTGCAAATGCTTTAACACCTGTTTTTGTTTCCCAGCAAGTGATACCCATCTGCTGCTCCCTGTGGCTTCCAAATGCTGCAGCAGAGCAGAGGTGGAATCCCTCGCCCTGGGGTGAGCGGCAGAGCTTCCCAGGAGCTTCTTGTGATACTGGAACCAGCTGAGAGGACATCAGTTGAGATAATTTGTCTGTCTTGAGCATGGGCATTGACGAGCAGACGGAGGGAGCGTAGGAAGAAGGAGGGAGAGGACGGCAGCGTTGCTGTAGAAGCACGCGATGGTGTGCAGCGTGCTGGTCTGCACTGGAGCACGCGTGAGATGTTGCGCACGGCAGCACGTTTGCCCTGTAACCCGCCGCTTTCGTGAGGGACGCCTTCAAGGGCTGCAGCAAGGGATGGGCTTGAGGTATGGGCTGTTGTGCTGCACTCACGCTGGAGAGCAGATCGTGCTGCTCCTGGGTGAGAAATGACGTGGAGCACCAGTGTGCATCTCCACGCGTGTACTGGTATCTACAGCAGCTGCTGTTGAGGGGAGCCTCTGCCCACCGGGCTGGCAGGAGGGAGTCCAGTTGCTGATGACAATCCCTGTAAGCAAGCACCGAGCTGCATCCGAGTTCTGTCCTAAAAAATGCCGATGTTGGTTTGGTTTTGGTTTTTTTTTTTGACAATGTTCCTGATTCTTTTTCCTGCAAGAAAGGAGATGCAAACCTGGTGGTGGGAGTGCCCCGTACCTCTGGTCCTTATCCTCCCTCTGCAGCCACAGACACCCCAGAGCGAAGCGCCTCGCCAGCCTGGCGGTGGCACCAGCCACCCCCTTCCCTCCTTCCTCCCCTGGGTGCCCACTCTCCCCCTGCGCAGGGCAGATGGCGTTGAGCAGGGCAGGAGGTTCCCAGCTGCAGGGCTGCCGGAGAGGATTTCATTCTCTGCCCTGTTAGTGAGCTTGCTCACTCCTCTGCGGTTCCCTTTTCTGGGGTTTTTTCTTGTTGGGCGGTTTGGGGGAGTGGTTGAAATTGAGCAAAACTGGGGTTTTTCAGTCTTGCAGAGCCGCTGGGTTGCAGTTCTCTATGGTCACCGTTACAGAGCAGCTCTTGGGCCGCTCCTCGGGGGTTCTGAGTAAGGTCTGCATGTCCTTCAGCCCCAGCCCGTGGGTTGAGTATCTGCTGATGCACTTCCACCCAGAAGTGATTAGTTTGTCATCCCAGTTTTAATCTAAGTTCTTGCTAACCTACAGCATCACCTCCTTGTCTCCTCTGTCTTGCCCACCAGCTGGCAATTAGGCTTCCAGCCCTGGCCTGCCTTTCAGTGAGTTGGTGTCTCCCATTTATGACCAGAAACTCCAGCTCCCTCTCCTTGTTCCTTGGACCACTGGCATCGGAGCGGAAGCCTGCTTAGGAGCGTGCGGTTATTGAGTTATCAGCCCTTCTCAGCCTTCCTGCCTTCGAGGGCTGGCAGCCTGGCTCCCTTTGGGTTCCCGTCATGTCTGTCACCTCTGGAAGCCACCTTTGTTCCAGATGAAACTGAGCTGAGGACACAGACAGCCAGACTGGACTTTGGAAATGAGAGAAGGAGAGCGATCCGGCCAGACAAGGAACTGTGAAAGGGGCAGGGGAAAAGCCAGGAGCCAAGTGCCAGCCCCCTGACCCGGGGAGGGAGTTCTGTACCAGGAGCGGGGAGAAGATGGAAGCAGGAGGTGTGTTTTGCAGCCTTTGCGATGAGTCACCACTGTTGCTGTTAAACAGCAATCTTCTGACCTCGCAGGACACCCATTGCTTGTCACGCATCTCAAAAGGGGTTCTTTGAGCCCAACAAGTCCCTCGGGAGCCCCTGGCACTGCTCTGGATCCAAGTTCAGCTGGCTGCACGGAATGTTTCCAGGCACGGGGCGTAGCTCCAAGCGAACAAGGAAGTTCAACTCTGTTTCCTTAAAACTCACCATCAAGAAAGGGAAAGCCCTAACCTGCTTTTGTTGAAAAGAGCCCCAGAAGTGAACCCCTCATTTCAGATGAAATCCCCAGGCCCAGCCAGCGGACTGAAGGAGCCAGCCTGAGCAAGCGTCAAAAGCGGCAGCAGAGAGATGCCTCTGTGCTACTGCCCTGTTGTATATTCCCTGAAGAGAAATTCCTCTTCTTCAAACCACCATGGCTCGCCGTGCCCGAGAGCGGGTGAGGAGTCTGCACAAACCGTGACCGTCAGTTCACTCAAGAGCACACACGGGTCACGTGCCTCTGCTCCTCCCGTCAGCCCTTTCCCGGCTGCTCTGATCTCTCTTGGGACACTTGTCACGGCTCCTGCTATCGGTGCTGCAGCACGCTGCAGAAACTGCAAGGTAATCGGGCAAGTCCCCAGAACTCGCCGCAGCCAGGAACTATTCCAGTTCCTGCTCACGGGGGCAGGTGCCAGGAGCAGCCCAAAGCAAAACCCCAGGATCCTGCGGTCACCTGCACCAGAGACGCAACGTTGCGTGGTGGCCTGTTAGCGACAGCTGGTGTTTGTGATGAGTCCCTGACACCAGCCACGAAAGAGAACAGGCAGCGGTGGAGGGGGGGCCCTGAGCGCGTCTCCCCCACGCTCTGGGGCCTGGGCTGGCTTGGCTGGGGGCCAGCGCTGATAAGCAGCTGTCTGACCTTGGGGCTGCTCTGAACGGAACTCGCCTGGCGCAGACGCTGCCAGGAGCCTCGAGCAGGGGCTCCCTGCTTCCCCGGGGGGAACTGTGATGAAGCTGAAGCCCTCGCCCTCGGTCCCCACGGCCCCTGTGGGTCCAACCCACGGACATCACCTCAAGGCCTGACCCCGGACCCACGCGCTCTGGAGGAGGGCGATGTTTTGGCACAAAGACCCATGGAAGAGTGGCAGGGCTGTGTTGCCTGGCATGGGTACAGGCAGCAGTCAGCGTAGCTCACCTGGGGCTGCTCTGAACCCAAGAGCAGTTGCTACTGCAGGATTTAAAACTCCCTAAGACGGATCAGAGCAGTACGGCAAGAGATGGGAAAGCCAAGGATGGGGAAAGGCGACTGCTAAAGGAAAGGGGGCTTTACCAGCCTCAGAGAGGTGGAAAATCTGTAAATGGGGGCTGAAGGAGGGAATTTATGGGCCCTCCTGGAACTCTGGGGCCAGAGCACCTCGTGTTCCTCCTCCTGGTGCACAAGCTGGAGGCGTTTGTCTCCCCAAAGCCGCTCTCGCGGCAGTAGTGCCCCGGGAGGGTGCTGTGCCCCGCTCTCGTTACCCCGGAGGGCTTGGCTGCTGGCGGCGCTCCGTGGGTTTGCCGATTTCCCACGGCATCTCCGAGAGCCGGCGACGCTGCCCCGGGGGTGCAGAAACCGCCCCGTTCCGGGCCCTTCAGCCCCGCCAGGCCCCTCCGCGCAGCGCCGCGCCCCTCGCCCGGCCGGGGACCCGCCCGCCGCCGCCCCTCGGGCCAGGCCCCGCGCGGGAAGGGCCGGGGGCCGCGGGGGC
>JAAGAY010143714.1:45925-111725 GCA_011801015.1 Ardeotis arabs | reverse complement strand
GCGGAGGAGCCGCCCGTCGCGGCTGGGCTCTCACGGGCGTTGCTCGGGGCGGGTTTGGTTTTGTTTCCCCAGGAAAATGCTACGAACGAGGAGATCCTGCTCTCGCTGGAGCACGTTCGGCCTGGCAACGGGTACAAGCCCAATTTCATCGTGTTCGAGAAGTGCCAGGTGAACGGGAAGGACGCGCACCCCCTCTTCACCTTCCTGAGAGAGGCGCTGCCCTTCCCGCACGACGACCCCTCCTCGCTGATGACCAACCCGCAGTACATCATCTGGTCCCCCGTCTGCCGCAATGACATCTCCTGGAACTTCGAGAAGTTCCTCATCGGCCCCGACGGCGTGCCCTTCAAACGCTACAGCCGGCATTTCGAAACCATCAGGATCCAGGATGATATTGAATTGCTTCTGCAGAAGGTTCCCAAGAATGTTCTCGAATAAAGCGGAGCGCCGCAGCGTTCCGTGCCCGGCCCCCTGGCTTCCTGCTCCGCTTGCTGTGCTCCTGCCTGGTTTTCTCGCAGGGGGGCTGCTGCTCTGGCAGAAATCCCAATGTCTCATGCAGGGTTTGCTTGTGACGGTGCATCTTCCAAATTCTTGAAGTGCACTTGATGTTTTCAAAAGTTGCATGTGAATGTTTGGGAAACTATGCTGGGGAAAGCAGCTGTGAGTCTCAGTAGCTTCTCTGAATAATAAAAAAAAAAAAAGTGTACTTTCTTTAAGGCTGTGTCTTGATAAATCCGGGTGAGTTGGGTGAAACATGGCGGGCGCGTGTGGGTGCTCACAGGGCCTGACTCAAACCGCTCGAGCGTGATTGTGCAGTCAGGCTGAAATCTGAACACGACCCAGGGCAGCGTGATGGGCAAACAGCGTTTGTGAGCGCTGCAAACTGAATCAGAGCCGTGTCTCACCCTGCGCGCAACGAGCTTGGCAGAGCGGGAGGGTGGCAGAGAACAGAAATACCGTGCCAAACTGCTTATGGGACCTCACTGGAGGCTTGCCTGCCAAGGAAAGACATGGCAGCACACGGCCAGGGCGTGATTTTACACTGGCTGACGAACTCCCAGGTTGGCTACCAACAACAGGCCACGATGGGTTAATAACTGTTCAGGCAGGCAGATGAGTGAGTCCCAGCCTGGGCTGCTGGGGCCTGGGGCAGAAGAGCCTTCAGAAGAGCCCTTCAGCCCAGGGCCATCTCCTTATCTGGCCTGCATCAGCAGATGCCTTGGGGAGACCTAGAGCAAGAGCAGCACCCACTGTTCCCCCACCACCATCCCAGAGCCACTGCCCCCTTGCTGGCTCAGCTGTCCCCTGGCTGTAGCCCATTTTGCATCAGTGGTAGCCCAACATAGATCTCTACGTGCTCACCCAGTCCTGCGTGAAGCCTTTATTGCCTTTGTGCATCCCCAACGCCTTGCAACGCAGGGAATCACACGAAGAACCAGCTCTCTTGTGTTCCCAGGGCAGCACACCAGCCTATTCAACCACCTCTCCCACGGAAACCGTGCCTTGCCTCCTGTCCTTAGGGCACAGGAATCCATGTGACGCTCCAAGTGCGCTGCGCCAGGGTTCAGACAATATTTTCCTCTTTGACTCCTTCCTTAACATTTTTCTGACTCCTTCCAACCATGGAGCTGATAGGTATTTCACAGAGCTGTTACAATAATCCTGACATGCTGTTCCTGCGCAGTGACCCTGAGTTTACAGCTTGCTGTCACACAGCTGGAATTAGGATTGGTTTCCCCCGGGAAAGCCCGAGCCTGTGCCAAATTTCACCTGCCATCTTACTGCTTAGTGGCTCAGGTCCTTCTGCAGGTAAATTTTCAGTCCTTAAATGGCTCTGTGAGCACATCTTTGTTACAAGCCACTCCTCACAAGGCCGCATAGCACTGAGTATAAACTTGGTGCTGGACTGAGGAATACTAACGCAGACGAGAAACTCGGGCTTTCAAAGGGAAAGCTTAACACTTTCAAGCATTAGTGCACTGTTTGCATAATTGAAAACACTTGGGATTTAAGGTTTTGGGGGATTTTTACCTGTACATAGCTTCTCACCTCACCAGTTTGCTGGTTGCTTTGTTACTGTGCCTACATTCAGGGCCCCTCCGGGCTGACTTGAGACACCGGGGCAAAGCCTTCAGCCAGCTCCACCCTGCTTGCTGCTACCCCTGAGTCACCGAGCTTTGAACTTGGGTTGCACAATCCTCACCGGGCTGTTTCTTAACTTCCAGTACAGCTTTGTGGAAAAAACAGGATGTGTTCAGTAGCTGTTTTAGCTCTGGAGCAGAAGCTGCTTCATTTGGGGGATTATTTTTTCAGTCAAATCTGCTTCCCTCATTAATGCAGGATGTTGAAATATGTGGAGAGTACAGAGGATCACGGGCAGCGGGAACTCACTGCTTTGAAAAATCATTCCTGACACGAGCTGTGGCACTGCCTCAATCCTGACTCACCAAACTGGAGCAATTTGAGCGGGACGCCCTTTGCTTCGCCTGCTCCTTACCAGCCTGCAGCCTCTGCTGAGCCCCACCGCCGCAGGGGAGCAGACCCTAAACCTGCTGCTGTTCCACGGCAGCCCTGCCAAAAAAGGGTCTCTCGCTGAGCCTGCCAGTCAGAAAGGCATCTTACGCTGTGCTTATTCAGTGCTAATGGCCAAGGGATTTATTTACCTTCCGGCTGCTGCGGCTGTGCTAGCAGAAAAACAAAGCAGCAGCTCTAGAACAGATACAGCCATGCCAGCAGAAGTACAATGACACGATTCCAGGATGAAAATCAGCCATGCCAGCAGGAAAATGACTGAGCCCAGTGTGAGCACACCAGCAGGAACTCCGCAGCATAGACAAAAGCCTCCCACTCTTGTTATTCCCTGTCTTGTTCCAGCATTCCCTAGAGTAGCTGGCTTCTGGGATAAAGCAGGCTGCGGGGGAAAGGGCAGCCTGCGGGCTGGAAACCTTGGAAGGCCCGCAGAAGAGCACAGCCCCCACGCAGGCCCTCACGCCCCAGCGTTATTTGGTGTGTGACCAGCGGGGATGAAGACGTTTCACTACAGGCTGCAGCTCTACGCCGAGAGCAGACCTGAAGAATCCCAGCTCAGGGATTATAAAACGGCCCAGCTCTATTTCTGTCATTTCAGAGAGAAACAGACTGACTCAGTAGGAAACCTTAAAATAAGTACTATTACTTTAGCACACTTGGATGTTTCTGTGGCTTGAGGACATTGTCCTTGCAACATCTCTGTCGCATCTACACTCCTACACTCTATTTTTCTCTGGATCTACAATTTAATGCAAACAGCGAATCCCTCTGTTGAGTGTTCACCCTGCTTGTCCTTTCTTCCACAAATCAGAGCCCCACACATCCCCCTTTTCTAGAGAATGTTTGCCCCCTCTTCTCTCCCCTCCCAATGATTCCCTCCCCCACGTAGTTCCTGACAGTTGCCATCAACTTCTTAACTCTTTAAACAAGTTCAGGCATTTGTAGCTGTTAGGAGTGTTAACTAGCCGCAAAGGAAATTCTTTTTTTCTAGTCCCAGTCCCCCTCCCGGGTTCCCTCGTGTTCTGCCCACCAAACCCCAGCTCTTCTCCTGAAATCATGGCTGATGAGATGTGGCGCTCAGAAGCGTCTGCTCAACAGAAATGCTGTCAAGTGGAGCCTAAGACCTCAGCATGTTAAATGTTCTTTCAGCTATTTAAAATCCCTTTCTCCCGCTGAGCTTTGTTGCACCCGCTAACTTTTAAGACAGCTTTCAGTCACCAGTTTTGATCACTGCCATCCGAAGGCAGGTAGGAAACACCTGGCTCCAACTGCGTGGTACTTGGAAAGGCTTTGTTCCTGTTGGTGCTGCTCTCGCAGCCAGCAGCATCGGGTTCAGCTGCAGACAAGGGCAGGAAGCCGAATGGCTGAGAGGAAAGCGCTTGGAGAGCCAGGAGAACGCAGGCACCCCTATCTGCGGTGAGACTGCAGCAATGTCATTTCCTAGTACTGAATCAGAAAGCTTTGCATTAGGCTATTTTAATTGTTCACCACACTTTCTACAAGGAGGAGGTAATTCATTAGCAGAGTGAGGTCAGCCACGTAAGCATTATCTCAGAATGGCTGACTCACTTGAAGAACACACCCAGTCTTGCCGTAACAGGGCATATCAGTTTCCAGAAGCCCAAAGGGGCCCTGCCCTTTGAGAAAAACAGGAGTAAGGAACTCAACTCTTGCTGGAAGGAGCAAGTGGTCTTCTTTTTCATTGTTAACTGGATGGACTTGCGCTGCTGTAAAAAAAATTAAAGTTCTTTAGCGTTTTACCCGGGAACGCTGCAGAATTGCCAGGCCTGGCTGGTGGGAGGTAGAGCCCATCTGCCCACCACGCTGCCCAGAGAGTGCTCCTCTGCACAGTCATGGCCCCAGCACACCACTCTGTCTCTTTTTCAGTGAGGTAAGTGGATTTATTTGGTGTATTAGGTTAAAGCAGATTTTTGCATCTCTGTTTCACCATCATCATGTTTCCCAATTTTCCCACTCCTCAAGGACATGCTCCCTGTACAGCACAGTGCTTCTCCATCAGGATATGCTACTTGAGACACAAATACCTACATCTCTTCTGGAGAGAGTGTTTCCAGGGACACTCCCAAGCTCTCCGCAGTTGGTTACTCAGACCCATTCCCCCGTTTATTCCCGTAATAATTTGAAGTCTCCTTCCTCAGCCAACGCCCTGACCAGAGGGCTCCACGAAGTAGTTATGGGAGCAAATGGAGCATGTAACACTGAAACAATACAGTCCACAGCAAACGTTTCTGACAGCTGCTGTGGCGGTGGCTGCTCCAGGGACCCTCTCAGCCGCGCGTGGGACAAAGTCCACGCCGGGCAGGGCTGAGGCCTCCCCGCCCCCTCTCAAGCAGCCCTGGCTGCTCTCTCCACCCAGGGGCGCGGGGAGGGGGGTTGTCCATCCTGCCCGCCCCTCAGCGCGGCAGACACCACCTGCCCCGGCTGCCGCAGGGGCTACGCCCGGCAAGGGCCCGCATTCCTCGCTGACCGCCGCCGGGCCTGGGCGGGGCGGGCCGGGCCAGGAGCCGCCCGCAAGATGGCGGCCGCCGCCAGGGCAGCCGCGCCGCCAGCCCCGCCCCTGCGGGCGGCCCCGCCCGTGCCGTCACAGGGCGCGCGGGCGGGGCGGGGAGAGCGCAGCAGGCGCGGCCAGGGCGCATGCGTACGCGAGCCGACATCCGCCCGCGACGGGGCTCGCGCACCGACATGGCGTCGGCCGAGGGAGGCGGCGGCGGCGGCGGTGGGGCGCGGCCGGACACGACGGTGCAGCGGGCCGAGCTGGGCCCGCTGCTGGCCACGGCCCTCAGGCCGGGGGACTCCTGGTAAGCGCAGCCGGCTGGCCCTCCCCTCCGTCCCCTTCCCCTCCGGGCGGCGGGGCCTGTGGGAGCGGGCCGGGCCGGACTGGGCCGCGCCGCCGCTGAGGGGGCCGCGCCGGCCGGTGCCGTGTGTTGCAGGTACCTGGTGGACAGCCGCTGGTTCAAGCAGTGGAAGAAGTACGTGGGCTTCGACAGCTGGGACATGTTCGGCGTGGGCGATCCCGGCCTCTTTCCTGGGCCTATCGACAACTCGGGTCTCTTCGACGGTGAGTGGCGCCCGGCGGAGCGGGGCCCGGGGCGGGAGGGTGCGGTGCTCGGGTCGCAGCCCGGCTCGGGGCGCTGGCTCCCTGTCGTGCGGGATTCGCTTTTGAAGCCGTGTGCTCCGGATACAAGTAGCCGTGTTGGCCTTGTAAGCAAGGAGACTGGTGTGGCTTCTGCCCGCCCGTGGGAGTGTTTGTATTTCTTAGGGTCGTGGCAGTATGTGTGTAGATCTCGAGAAAAAAGGATTCTGTTTGATGCCACGTTTTATTATGTCTGTCTCCCTTTTAGATCCAGAAACTCAGAGTTTAAAAGAACACCTCATTGATGAGCTCGATTACGTGTTGGTTCCCACCGAGGGCTGGGATAAACTGGTAGCGTGGTACGGCTGCGTAGAAGGACAGCAGCCGATTGTGAGAAAAGTAAGTATGGGTGAACCAAGTTCTCTTCAGCCTGGTTCCGTTATCTGATCTCCACCCAACTTGGGTGATGTTTAATTGGCTAGATGCGAGTTAAGACAGGATCCTCAGCAGCTCTTCTGAGATGATAACATAAGGTCTTTTTGCCTTGTTGTCTGAAGGAATGACCTTCCAATATTACAGTTAAAATGCCTGAATCTTCACTGATTATATGGGGTAAAAACCAGGAACCTTGTTCCGGTTAACTTTTGACATTGTGATTGGTTGGACCGATGCAGTGCCTGTATGTTCCATGGAGTAGTTTACGCTTTGTTGAAAAATGCAAGTTGCTAGTCAAGCTTCTGGATCCTCTGTGACAGAAGGAGGCATTGGAATAAACTGTCTTTTAGCGCAGATGGCTTAGGGGCTTCCTCTGGAGTTCAAGATAGTTCTTGTTTTCTCTTCCAAAATTCTGCGATTCTGAAATCATGAGAAGAGATGTATTTGGGTTTTGTCCTGTAAACCTTGGCAATAAAGTAATTCTGAGTATATAATCTGTTCCAGAAGGTGAAATGAGCAAGTTGCTTTTTTGGAAATCTGTCAGACACTTGTTTATGGGTGAAAGGGGTGTTTGTTTTTATTTCAGTCTTGGGTTTTTGCACTGACTAAATTGAGCGTTGCCAGTCTGTGGGGTTCGTCGTGACTAATCGCTACACCAAGTGAGTAGTGTTGATCTAGTGAACAGAATTAATATTGCTAAAGTTTAAGTAGCATGATGTTACAGGAAGGGCTGATTTAAGGTACGCGAGACCCAGGAAAGTGTGGCACCAGAGTGGTAAAAGGAAATAAGATCCCTCTCTTGCAGACCCACTTGTGCTGCTCCGTGCTACTGGAACGTTGTCGTTCGGTGTGGGCTAGAAATTGTGCGTAACAAGAAATTCTGGCATCTTCAGAAGGTGTGAATGATCCTGGGTTCACCAGGTGACCCCAGGCTCACTCTGTTGAGTAGACAGAACTCCCATGTGAGCCAGAAGTGAGGGGAGCGGAAAAGAATTATAGCATATAATTTAATCTTTTTTTAGTAGAAACAGATAATTTCTGGAGGGGCAGAAAACCTATGCTGAGAAGAAAAAGTAGAACTCATAATGATCCGTGCCTCTCTGAGCGAGGAAGCTTTTGTTCATGGATTGGCTCACCGCTTTCATGAAGTCTGCTGTGTTATTAGACACTCCCTTTTCTGAAAAACGTGTAAGCTGGACAAGAGGTTTGGAAGCTGTTGGGGAAACAGTTGGGTGACAAGCTCAGCTGGGTGAGCCCCCTTTTCTTGGGATATCAGATGCCACTGTTCAGTGCTGTAGGAGGGCTGGAGCTCAGAGCTAGTGCTCTTTTACAGACGGAAGATTCTGAGTTATGGTGGTCCAGTTAGGAGTAAATTTTTGAATTGCTGTGAGAGTTTCAGTCTCTGTTTGTTATTAACCTGGTAACTGAAGTGGATTTTAACATTTAAAAAATGTTGAAATATAGCAGAATAGTAGGTTTGTGGGATGTTACAGCCTCCTACAAAAAAAAAAAAGTCAATGGGACACACAAGCTGCAGCGCTGCACCTGAGTAGAACATGGTCAGTATCTGGTTACAGTATTCTCCAGAGAGCATTGGAAGTGAAGCACTTAAAGTGTTCAAGGACCACAAGTTTATTCCTTTTCGTAAAGCTGGATCAACTGTAATTTGTACATCAGAATATTTGTGAAAGTAGGATTGGGGAAGTAATTTTCAGACACCCTTGAAATTTTACAAGCTAGTATTCCGCAGCTATGTACCTGATGATCAGAGACAAGTATAGGAGGATTAGATTAGATTTATTTGTGGTTCAGGTTTCTTTTGATAATCTCAAACCGTCTTTTCAGGCCGTCTTCTATAAGAGTCCCCCTGCAAAGTGTATTAATGTGCAAAATGTAAAAGTGTGCAGCTTGAGCGGTTGAATGCGTGTTGTGCTCAGACTGCTGTCCAACGGATGACCTGAGTTTTACTTGGACAGAAAACAAGGTATCTCATCAGGCATTGTTGAAAAGACATCTGCAGGCAGTTTCTTGCCATTCATCCATCCTGATGGACACAGTGATCTGATCAGAAGCTGCTTCTTGGAAAGAGTTCTTCGATTTCTGAGTATGGTTCTTATTTGTTTCTAACTACAGAATCCCAAAGAAGAGAGAGTTCCATTTAATGAAATTCCTTCTGAAAAAGAAATGGAGAACTTGTCATTTGGTTCTTTTGCATTCTTAAAAAAAAAAAAACAACCTGATTTGTCTGTCAAGAAGCTGTTTAAACAGGGAGTTTTACTTTCTCTTTCTGTTGTAACAGCAAAATACTGAAGACCTTTCCAAAAGTATTTGATAATTATTTACCTTTAAAACACCATGCTTATCTAATACAGCCCTGTAAACGCTCAAAAGAGGGAAGCATAATTTAGGCAAACTCTTACAGTAAATCTTAGTGTTAATTCTTCTTTTCTTTCCAAAGCAGGGCAGAGTTGTTTGGTTTTTTGGGTTTGTTTTTTTTTTTTTAATCTGTAAAATGATGCAGATGTAGATGATAGCCAGTCTGGTATCCCATGAATAGAATATTTCAGTTGGAAGGGACCTGCAACAATCATCTAGTCCAATTGCCTGACTACTTCAGGGCTGACTAAAAGTTAAAGTGAAGCATTAAAGGCATTGTCCAAATGTCTCTGAAACACTGTTACTTTTAAAAATCATACCTGCTAGTTCAATGAAATATGATCTCAATTTGACAGACTTTATAGCTGCAAAGCACTGTGGAGAGTGTTGAGATGTGTTTTGGTTTTCTTTGTTCTCCAGTTACATCACGGTTGTCTCATAACTGGCCTCTGAAATGTACTCTTCTTTCTGGCATAATGTGTTTTGTGATCTGTAGGTGAAGAGTGATAGCTAGGCTTACAGAGTACCTTTCTAAAAATATGCTGAAAGCTACTGGCATGGGTAGAGGTAGCTATGGGAGCATTCTCTCAGATGCAAAATTGATTTGAAAATGACTCTGAAATAAAGCAATGTCATCAAAACAAGTTCTGACATATTTGTCTGTTTTTGCAAGGAGAGAATAATGAGGCAGATTCTGTACACCATGCAGAAAAATAACTAATGCTTTGTCTTACTCTCTTCTGATAGAAAAGACTTTGCTCCAGTGTTCCAGGCTTGTTTCTTTTTGATGTAAACCTTAACCAAAGGCTAGATGGAAAAAAAAGAAAAAAAATAATATATATATTTATAGAATATAGAATGCTCTGATTGTGTGATCAAATATCTCTGGGTATTTAGCTGGCACTGTCAGTTCACCTGTGATGATGGATCTTTGGAACTTTGCACTGTGGAAGGATTTCTTATGTTTTAAAAACAAAACAAAACCCCCAAATAAGCTGGCAGAAGTTGTGACTGAATCTGGACTTGAGAGCAAGTCACTGTTCAGTTTATGGCTTGACTTGCAAGACTCCTCAATACTTAAAACATTTAGACAAGGATACCTTACGGAGCACTGCTCGGTATTTTAACCTTGTGTTTTGTTTGTCGTGTCTGCCTTCTGCTTGCAGGTGGTGGAATACGGTCTGTTTGTGAAGCACTATAAGGTTGAAGTTTATCTTGTTGAGCTGAAGCTGTGTGAGAGCAGTGATCCTGACAACGTGGTTAGCTGCCACTTTAGCAAAGCAGATACTGTTGGTAAGTAGTTCTCTGATACGTGAAGCTGTGCTCTGATGCTGTCTCAAGAGATATTTTGTGCCTGCCAGAACAAGAATGATGTTGCTAAACTGGAGCGGGTTTAGTGGGTACCAACGGGACAGCTGGGGTGGGAGCATGTGGTGTGTGAGAGGAGGCTGAGGGAGTGGCGCTTAACCTGGAGAAGAGGAGGCTTTGGGGGAACCTCGTAGCACCTACGAGTAGGTTACTGAGAACGTGGAGTCGGGCTATTTACTGAGTCACAGAGCAAGAAAAGAACAGATGATAGTCGTACATTGAAACAGGAGAGATTCCAACTGAATACAATGAAAACTTTTTCACTATTAGGACAGCCAGACGTTTGAACGGGGCACAGAGGAGCAGGGGAATCTCCTTCCTTGCAAGCTTTGAACACCTGATTGGATGAGCCCCAAGCAGCCTGCTCTGAATTCAGTGTTCACCCTACTTTGAGTGGTTGGACTAGGAACCTCCTGAGTTTCTTCCAGCCACAGTGATTCTGTGTGCAACACAGGGAGTTGTGGTTAAGAGCTCTGAGGAGCACATTGTCACAATAGCTCATGTCCTGACGAAACATCCGTGTCGCTCATGTGAAGCAGTTCTGTCTGTGGTTCTCCTACGATTCCTTCCTTTCAGTAACTGAAAACGCTTCCTTCTTGAACCTGTGTTTTCAAATGATGGCTGTTTCACAGAAGTTGGCCTTTGGGCAGAAACTTCTCAATGTGTTCTGAACGTTCTGTGTTTGAGGGCTTGACAGGCAAATACATGACTGAAAACAGAAGTCTTTTGTTCTTTCAGACTAAATATTAGACAAATTGTATGAGCAATTTTGTCTTCCATGGTACATTTTCTACTTAAAGGATCTTGAAGGATCAGTGATGTACCTCCTTGGTGAATGTCTGGCTTATCAGATTTTTTTTTGCAAAAGCACTCATGTTTTAGGCATTTTGATGTGAGTGTTGGTTTTTTTTTTTTTTCCCCCCTGACAGCTACCATCGAGAAAGAAATGAGAAAACTGTTTAATATCCCAGCAGAGAAGGAAACTAGGTTATGGAACAGGTATATGAGTAACGCGTATGAGCAGCTCTGCAAGCTGGACAGCACTGTGCAAGATGCAGGGCTCTATCAGGGTCAGGTAAGGGGCATAACTTTTTTTTAAGATCTCATGTACTGCTTTCTCTGATTTGTAAATTTTTTCACTTACTTCTATGTACTTTGAGTAAACATTAAAAATGTGATTTGTTAATGATTTTGCAGAAGCATTGTAGCAGATTGGCAGTTATCTATCTGTATTATCTGAACTGTCTTTCAGGTTGTTCTGATAGAAGTGAAAAATGAAGATGGCACGTGGCCTGCACATCATTTCCTAGCAAAGTAAGGAAGCAAGCATGTTCTGATGGGTTCTGCTCTTCTGTCAAGCTTGTTCACTTGTTTTTGGTGACCACGTGTTCTCTGTGAAAGCCCGGTTGTTGGTGGCTGTTGTGGATTTCTTTGTTTTGAGTATTTTGAAGGAGGAGATAAAATCTTGACTGTAAATATTCTTTAGTGGTTCTACTGCTGGTTTCTTGTCTCAGCCAGTCTTCTGTTTTAAAGCCCGTTTCAGATAGGTTGTGTAGGGATTAGATAGATTAGGTTTCCACAGTGCTTAGGAGACGACCGTACTATTTGCAGTGAGCTAGTCTACTTAAAAAGCTATCTCTGCAGACTCCGCAGTAGGGGGAAAAAAAAAAATCTGTCTTCTACCATTGTGAAATAAAAAGGATCTTGGAATGTATTTCCAGAGCCACCAGCAGTAAATACTCCGAGTTCTGGTAGTTCCGCCTTAAAAGGGTGTAGAGATAGCTTAACACCCCCCACTGCTGCCCAAGACAATGAGAAACCGGTAAATATTACAGAGATTCTCTCTCTGGTGTCTAATGTAGAGATGAGTAAGGTGGGGGGTTGGTGAGATACTGTATGTGTGGAGTGAATGGTGTAGAATGGAAGTTGCTTGCAATGATAAAGAACTGCTGTCATCCTGTCATACTACAGAAAGTAAAATCCTGTGATTTTACTGGTCTGATGGCCGACTTACTTTCCCATGAGTAGGCCATCAGACTCGACATTGATAAGGAAAATGTTTTTCTGTGCAATACAGTTAAATTGTAGAGCTTGCTGCCAGTTGATTTCATTTGAGATCAAGATCTTACTGGTGTTAAAGAATGGATCGAATAGGTCAGTGAAACCTGTTTTGAAACAGTTACCTGCTTCTCAGATGTAAGACTGGGTAAACGGATGAGGAGAACGTTCACAGGATTATAATGAACTTTCTGTAAGAGTACAGTGTGAGAAGCATTTAAACATTGATATCATCTGCATAATTGAGTACTAGTTGGCAGTCACTCTTCGAGAAGCAGCTGTGCAAGACCAGATGGTAACTTTTTGTTTGCATGTGAAGCAAAGCTAAAAAGGAGCCCTGTAGCATTCCCAGGCCTCAGTCTTCTTTTTTCAGCAGCTAGTCTGATAGGTAAAGACTTTTATTAAACCTCTAGTGATATTTGAATGAAAGTGATTATCGGTCTGCAGGTTAGTATTTTCTAATGATGTGGAAATAATGGTTTGGTTTTTATAATGTAGAACTTGAAGTTGTTTGACTTGACGCTGATGGTGGCTTAAAGAATTGTAGTGTCGTACATCTAGGATTACCTGTTCCTTTATGCTTTGTCTTGGCTGTTTCCTTTGCTCTTATCTCTGTTAGTTAAGAAACTAAGCGTGTATATTCCACGTGATGTCTTCCTTGCACAGTTGAGTGCATTGGTTTATCAAGTTCTGCTCTCTGGCTCTCGTGCCCTTATTGAGTCTTGTAGGTTAAATGCATAATAACAGAGCAATGTTTGGGAAGCTGAGGAGGGGAAGAAGAAGCTGGACTGCCCCTCCTCTTTAGGATTGACATTGGTGTGTGCTGATCAAAGGAGGAGGACTTTTTTATGTGGATAGGGCAAAGGCTGTCTCTCAGGAAAGCAGTGTGCTTTAACATCGTTGGGTTATAATGAGCCCTGCTGCACTAACAGTACGCCTTCATACGCCGAAGGTGACTGTGTCACGTACGATAAGTCAAGTAGAAAGATTGGACTTTAAAATTCTTTCTGTGTTTGAAATGGAAGGCGGGAAAAATTGAGAACTGATTTTTTCGTAGACGTATGATAACAAACAGTCGGTATTTTCCTGTTAGGTTCAGTGATGTTTTCTGTGCCGTTTGATGTCTTTAAGCTACTAATGTTGTACAGCAGTTGCCTTGATAACCCCAAAACCGCTTATGAGTTGTACTCATGCTGTTTAAAATAATGACGAAGGCAGTACTAGATCTGGACCAGGAGTGGGCAGTAGCAGATGCACGTAGGAGGAGTAAAAAAAGTTCCCTGTGAGAAGAAGGCATAATTAGCAATGCATCTGCCATGGTATGCTGCTGTCTGCTGGTAGCACACAGGTCAGACTTTTTCAAGATGATTGAGTCTAGATATTTCTGTTGAATATATGTTGACAGTCTGGGAGGGACTTTCCTTCCTCTTTTTGGTGCTTCCTCTGTTACTTGTCATCGCTCCCTGTCAAATGTGAGTGGGCTGGTGGCAGTCTAGACTGGATCATTTGTAGATCTTAAGTTTTCTTTCAAGGATTACTTCAGAAAGCTCCTATCTTCATATGAGTGGATAAATACTTAATACTCTGTAGCTTGTAATTTCTGTGATGTTTAAATATTCTCCAGCTAGTTCATTTTACAGAGAAAGTGCTCTTAAACTCCATGGCCGTGCTTGGGTGGTCCTTTCAGAGTGTGCCTGGCCACTGCTGTCTGTTAGTTTGCTGCTCCCTAAGGAGCAAAATACTTTCTTCTTGTTGTAGTTTGAAACTGCTTTTATTCCTAGACAGGGTTCCAGAAGAGGGAATGGATTATATTTATTCTGAGAATTTCAGAATTGGAGGCATGATTTTCGTAGCATCTTAGCACAAACAAACAAGAAATCATGTCAGGTCTGTAAAGATAACACCGCTTCCATCGGATATTGCATTTGAAAACAGGAGTGAAGTTGTATTTAGCGTCTGCCTGGTAGCTGCCTGCCTTCCTTTGCAATATGCAGCAGGAAAATACCTTTTGGTTCTTTGGTTGCTGCTAGTGTTTTCTTACTGTTTCCTCTTCTCGTTTTTCTGTTTACTGATGGCACTGTATACTCAGTGGGCCTTTTTCTTTTTCTTTTTTTTTTTTTCTTTTTTTTCCCTCCTCACCTAGTACTCTCCTCAGTAAAAGTGTTGAGGAGTTGTTGCTTAGTTCACCCATCTTGTAACACATGTGGCTTTTCTCAACTACTTTGTCTTGATTTAGGCATCTGTTCAACCTGATACAGCAGTCGGTGATATGACGTGCCAGAAACTGTACAATTTTAAGACTTCAGTGGTTGATATGTGTTTTGTAGGTACATAACACAATAATGATATGCTCTTCCATATTTAAAACTGATCTTTCCGGGTTCCTCAAGTGCTGATGACTTCAGAAGACTCCTTTGGCAACCAGGCTAAATGTTTTGTGGGCAGATCTTTACTACGTGACTTTCAAGTGCTTGAGTTTGCAGCAGATGCCATGCTTTCAGAGTAGCATTGAGTATGTAAGATAAGGAGGCTTCTGCATGTAAGACCTTTTTAAATGAAAATCTGTTATGGCCTCTGCTTTGCCAGTTACATGTGCGTTCTAGCTTTTGTTGCTTTGACAAAAACTTTTTGTCACAGTATTTTTAATGTGGTGGGGTTTTTATAGTCACAGTGTAAAGGAGGAGGAGTAATTCTACTGTATGCTCTGAAGGTAGTCTCAACTGAATTGAAATGCTTTTCCTATCTCTGTCTTCCAACCACTTGAAAGCCTCTTACAATATTTTTTTCAAGCTGTTCAACTCAGCAGTTTTTCTACTTCTCAACCATATGGCCTCACAGTTTCTGTACTAGATTAACCTAACTTTGTTGTCTTTATTCTGCTAGTCTCCAGATTTCTCCTTGCTTGCCATTTGTGTGGGTTTTTGGAACGTTGCATGGCAAGACGTGAAGCGACTGTCTTTAATTGGCAGATGAGGGGAGCAGGGTGCATCAATATTGTGAAGCATAAAGTTGTGTACGTGGGGATGAAGAACATGAGCCCAAAATACGTGCTGGACTCTGTGGGAATGTGGTTCCAGTCCTGGTTCGGTCTCCTGAATGTGAGCTCCTGTAGCAGCCTTGAGGCAAAAGGGGACAGCCAGCCTCAGGGGTTCAGCAGGGAAATGCTGAGTGTGCATGAGAAGAGTTTTTTTTTTTTTGAGGTAACTGGCACACTGATAAAAATCCATGTGGAACGATCTTGTCTTGTGAGGCTGTCAACAAATTTGAGAAGTAGACTAATGAGACGTTTCAGAAGGAGCCAAGTGAATTACTGAAGAATTAGCAAATAATTTTTGTGCTGGAAGACTTAGAAGTTAAAGTATCATATCAGTGGGAAATTTGAAAGTTGATTTTTAACACTTAAAAGCTTCTATGGGATCTGAGGAATGGAAATTGAAGAAGGAGCTCTACAGGCAGCAGGTGGAGATGAGCACAAACCAATGTCCGGGTGATGAAGCCAGATGCTCACGCTGCAAATGAAATGCAAGTTTCTTCTGACTGTAAGGATTATTGGTCTTTGGAACAGTTTAACAGAACAATCTGCTGGATTGGCTGTTGCAGGCCACTGTGAAACCATGATGGTAGATTTTTTTTTTTTTTTTTTTTTTTTTTCCCCGAGAAGAGGTATTTTTAGCTCAGACAGGAGTTATCTTGAGAGACTTAAATTGTGGTTAAGCAGGAGGACTGATTCAGCAGTCATACCAAGCAGTCTCATCCTCAAACCTGTGAAATTGTTTTCTCAAATCCCTAAACTGTTGCTTGGTTAGATGAAGTCTTTCTTTGCTGTAGTTTTCTCCAGTGTAGATTTTGTTGGTTAAATGTAGCTGAATGTTTATTCCTGTCAGAAGCATTGCAGTGGTGATCAAAGGGAAGCTGCAGGAGCTTGGCATCTTCCAGTCCCGGGTATGCTGTGCCTACAAAGGGCAAAGTAAGCAAACTGAGAGTAGTTTCGGTGGTAACCCACTGAGTAGCCCAGAATGTTTTGGAAGGATCTAAGTCACAAACTTCAAAGAAGAAATAATGTTTATCTCTTGCTTAGAGCAAATGTAGAGGCCTCCATTTCCAAGGGAGCAGAAGTCACATACTGTGGGAGACTGCAGTGGAGGGGGCAGGTGGCTTTGACCAGTCAAAGTCTGCATGTTCCACAGAAACCCTTTTTTGGGCATTGCGGGTAAATACTTGGTGTCCAGGACTTCTGTTGTCACCTCTGTGCGAATGGGGCAGTGTCCTTGAGAGCCTGGAGTATTGTGGGATCATTAACAGCAGCTTCCTGGGCTTAAAATGGAGAGCTTTCATTTTCCTTAGCTGTATCTGTTCCTTTCACCTGGAATCGTAGCCACCTTTGTGACCAGCTTGTGAAATGAGGGGGAGCAGCTGTGCTTAGTAAGTCCTCGCTCTTTCTTTGGTTATTACAGATAGATGTGCAGATAAGTTGTAAAATGTAAGAGAGCTTAGAGTTTTTATCTTCCCAAGTGTATTTAATTTCTTCTTTTTTTTTTTTCTCCACACTTGCAGTGCTGTTGGCCTCTCTTTGTTGTTGTTTTACTTCTCACGTGATCCTTCCCAACTTTCTAACAGGAATTCACAGAAGATCCTTGATGACTTTGCAGGTCCCCACTCTGTGACTTGTCTCTTATTTTTGCTTTCTGATCCAGGTTTTATCTTCCTCCACGGTTCTTGGGGGGTTTTGTGCATGTAGGATACTGTTGAAGTACTTCTTGGAACTCTTTGGTTGCCATCTGACTCTTGATTATGCACTGCCTCTATGCTTCTGTTGGAGATCTTGAAATCCCTTAAGAGGTCATCCTTCTTTTCTCTTTTCCCCGTTGTTTTTTCTTCATGTTATTTTCTAAGCGTCTTACTCTGTTCTCTCACTGGGGTCAAATTTATCATGCAGAGATGCTACATTTTCAAGTCTAGCAGTTTCTAGATTGCCCTTCTCTGCTTCTAGATAACTCACTTCTACTTAAAACTTTTCAAAATGTGTTCTTAATGGATTTACAGGCTATCATTAGCTTAATTATTTTATTATTTACCCTTGAAACTCCTGCATGTGGAGAGTAAGTTTGATTGTTGTTTTAGTCTAGACCCGCTTGTTCTCTCATTGGTCTTGTCTTTGTGTCCGGGTAGTCTAGAGACAGTTCCACTTCCAATAGGTAAAACCCAGAAGGGTTCTGTATTTTCAGAAATAACTGTCTTGATTATTTCAGCAGATCTGATAATTCTAGCTAGTATACATTCCAGTACGCTTTTGGATTGTGCTGGCTGGTGGTTTTTCTGGTTTTATTTTTTTTATTTGGTTGGTTGGGTTTTTTTAAGCATGCTTCAGGTTTAGACTGCGTCTGGGGTTTGCTTTTTCATCTGGAAGCTCCTGCCATAACTTGTTTCCTTCTGTATTTATTTTACTACTGTTGTATTTCCAAACTGGTGAGACTGTCCAGCTGTTCTGCCTCGGCCTGGCCATTACGGCTTGTTCTTTGTCCCTCAGCTTTTGCTCGAGGTTTGCTAAGACGGTTTTCTTGGTAGCATCTAAGCTATGAGTATGCATTTTTAGTTTGTATGATTTAAGAATAAGGGCCCCATTAAAAGAGATATCAGAACAAGCTGAAGCTTGAGGCCGCTGTTCTCTGCTGGTGCTCGGTTGTGCTTCGGCTGTGGTATCCACTGTTGTGTGACTGTTGGTGTCCTGCACCTTTTTGCAGTCAGTTTTGCACGTTTATTCAGGCAAAGATGGAGAGAATGGGCTATTTTCCTGGTTAGCTCTTGCTGTAGAGAAATTGATTGGTATCCAAATAGTTTCTTTAAGCTTATTTATGTAGTACTATATTATGGTTTTGCTTTTTTTTTTTTAATGGAGCCAAAGCTGTCTATGACAGAACCGTGAATTTTAGTGCCTTGTTGGTCTTCTGTAACTTTGTGGTTCTTTTCTGGACCAGGAGGGTAGTAGTGTGGCATAGCCTGGGATTCGCAACTGGATAGACTTGAGGCTTATGAACTTTTCATCCGTTTCGACATCTCAGCCTCAAAATGCTGAGGGTTGCTGCGTGTGCTGTGTGCACATAGCAGTGCATCTTGCATCCAAACAACATGGTTGTATGAGCTGGGCTCTTTTGTGCTCACTCTGGTTATCTTCTTACTAATTAATGTTCTGTTTGAGTGTGGGTGATTTGGGTTTCAACTAGGGAGGGACTGACTTTGTCACTTGTAATGTGGGACAAGTGTTTTGCGGTCTTCAGGTTAGGATTTTTTTGCTTGCTTGTTTCAGGGTAGTTTACTCACAAACTTAAAGCTTGCTTCCCCGTCACTCGTGCCATCCGAATTGCCTACTTGTTTCAGTCTGCGACCCAGATTTTGCTTTAAGAATTGTTACTCCTGCTTCTGATACTTTTTTGTCTGAGTTTTCTGTTCCAGACAAGTATTTGGAAGTGTGATCACACAGATCAAAACAGTGAATTCTGTGTGGGGGGACTAACTGTAATGTGTCAAGTCCTTGGAGTTTTGCGGGAGATGCAGCTGGGGGATGAAAAAAGTAGTAGCACTGTTTCTCCTTCTTTTTCCTTTCTCCCAGATCAAGCACTGCAACTAGCAGGAACTTTACTACCTCTTCAAAATCATCAGCAAGTTCTTATTCCTCAGTGTCTGCCACTTCTGTCATTACTAACGGTGATAGCAGTAACTCCTATGGACTGAACAGCTCCCATCTGGGCAGGGGGTAAGAGCAGGAATGTTGTTTTTGTTTCTTTGTCTTTCATGTGAATGAATACTCCTGTGCATCCTTACCTGCGTGGAAAAGGAGTGTGGTGGTGCCCTACGAGGAGTTCTGCTACTCTTGTGTACTTGTTTGTCAAACTTTGCTTTTGAAACCACTACATTCTGCTATTCCTTGCTCACTTGCAAAAGCAGCACGTGTTCCAGAGCTTACTAGCTAGTAGGGCATTGCCTGATTTTGAGGGGACTAGGGGTATGAGAGAAGGGGTGATATTCTTTTCTCCATCTACCAGTGTGCTAGAAGCCTTTCCAGGTAGAGATCATAATTTTCTTGTCAGCTCTTACAATATATCGTGTAGACCCCGACTGTATTAGGATTGTGTGCTGTGTACTTGTAGACAGAAGAATTTATTGTGGTATGACCCATAAATTAATAATAGACTGTCTAATGATTAATGTTTCCAAAGTTATCACATACACTTCCCATTCCTGGAATTCAACATTGGCCACTATGAAGCAGCAGAAACACGTAGGCTTGTTAAACAATTTCATTAAACAGTTTTTTGACATGTATTTGACGTGACTCTTAAACAGTATTGAGAACTGGTAAACTCATTGTGGAGTTCACGGTGTTGTCTTTTTTTTCCAGAGGTTCTGGATTTGTCTGTAACTCTTACAACTGCAGGGACAGTGCTTCCCTGTCACAGCCTGGACTCTGTGGACTCAGTAACCTTGGGAATACCTGCTTCATGAATTCTGCTTTACAGGTAAGAACTGGAAAGAGCCCTCCTTAGAATGAAATAAAAGAGCAGTCTTGCAGAGACTGTGGGTTAAAATCAGTGGAAAGAAAAGCATCTTTTAATTTGATTCAGTGGGGAGGCTGCAGCTGGAATAAAACTGAAAAGGCTGTGGGAGAAGTCATACTAAACAAATGCCTAACGGTAACGTAAGGTCCTAATGCTGTTCTCTGGCAAAAACGGGCTGACTTGGAGGCTGTTTTAACTTCTGTGTGCAACATGAGTGACATGAGCAGGCCGCTGCACAGGGTTGCGGAGTCTGTGTTTAAAGACTCTTGAAAAATTAAAATTGTGAAAAGCCATAGGAGAGGTTCAAGGTGATTGTGTGGGGTGGTAAGATTGTAACAGTTGTGCAAAGCTAATAATTATTAGTATACTTACTTAACTTCATCTCTTAATTTTTTTTTTTTTTTTGGTTCATTTCAAAAAATGCAGAAGCTTGTTAGGGATATTTGTTTGCTAAGGAATTAGTAGTATGAGCCAACTTACATCAACTTTGATTTAAGCAGTGGGCAGATTTCTAGTGCAGCGCGAGTGCTGTGTAATGACTTCTGTCACTCTGTGGTAGCTTTGGAAGTTAGAACAGATCTTAAAATAACTGTAATGCATTATGCCTGTGGTGCTCAAGATACCACAGTAAACCTGAACTGCCTCACTTTTTTGTTCAACTGCACTTTATTTTCAGTTGTATCCTGGTAACCTTAAACCACGTTGTATTTTCTTGAACTCTATAGCTAAGTGACAACTTCTTAAATTAATTTTGGCTATCAAAGTAATTTAATCCAAACACATTTCAATCTTAATTTTGCATGCAAACCAGTCATGTTAAGGAACAATTACTTTTTCTTGTATTTTCCACTAGGCTTTAATTTTCTAGACTTCAGTCTTTTGAATGCAGATTTCTGCCTTAGTTTTTGGAAATTCTTGGGATTTTGTCAGCAGTGGTATCCCAGTAAGTGACTGATGTCAAATAATAGCAGTCTGTAAGCACTTTAATGTCATTTGCCTGGAGGAAGACACTAATGCCTGGTCACTGGAACTGCAGAAATTTGATAGGAAGTAAATCCCAGAAGGTGCACATCAAGGCAGTGAAAGTGATGTTGGCTGAAGGGCAGGACTACATGTTCCTGACTCTCTCCAGGCTGATGTACACAACTGTGCTGGGAGATCTGTGTACCTACACCTAGTTGGTGAAGCACATAACAGGCATCTGCCATGGGTCCTGAAATTTCAAGCATTCAGAAAGAGCCCAGTTTAATGTTTTGCTGATATTGCAACACCTTGATGTCTTAGTAGTTTTGATCACAGTCTCAGACTTGACTCTCTTTTTGTTCAAATATCCAAGCCTTGCCTTACTTCTGAGTGTCACTTCTTGCTCTTAGTTTCTCTAATTCCATAAAAGACTCAAAGCTACTTCCTGCGCTGGTTTTACTTACGTCCTGAGGCTTTCGGTGATTCCCCAGGATGTAATAAATCATTACTGTGATACACTGATAAGAAGTATGTAAAAAGGAGAGTAGATAGAGTAGTATCCTTCCTGCCTTTAAACTTTGCTAACCTTTTGATGAGGATTTTTTTAATGGCGTGTGGTTCTTCGTAGGATAAAGTATACTTATGTTTCACCTCAAGAATGAAAAAGAACCTCTCTTGTTCTCGCTGTTGCTTGTATTAGAATTTCAAGGTTAGGGAGTGGATGTGGGACGTAGACCTGAGAACATTAAGATGGCATCTCTAAAGTCCGTCCTGACCCGTTCTATGCAGATTTCTGTGTAATGCATCAGTAAGGTAGCCTACCCTAGCACCTCGGTAACGTGTGGAGAAACAGGTCAACGTACAGTAATTACAGGATTTGGTGAGTGTTGGCAGGACTGTGATTGTAAACTTTACTCTTCTGACACTTGCAGGCTTGGTTTTGTGACAGGCTTCAGCATTATACCAACCAAGAGACTCTGCTCAAATTGAAGGGTCAGTGGAAGTTACAGAACAAATTAACAAAATGTGGAGGGATGTAATACAAAGTGCAGATATCTTCCTTTCAAAAGTTGCTTTGCTTTGCTGAACTGATAAATACAGTGACTTTAAATGAACTTTTCTGCACCAAAGGAATGGAAGGTGACAAATGCGATGTCAGTTTTAAACAAATTTCTGAAGGAGAACCAAGGAGCTGCAGACCAGTGAGCCTTAAGCTAGAGAAACCAGTAGAAACTACTCCAGAGGGGAGGCTTACACTTGCGGGCAAATATATTGTATAGGAGAGAAGTCAGTGTGGCATCTGTGAAGAGGAACTGTGCTTCAGAAATGAGCTGTTAGTAGTTAGTATGCTTATTTGGTGATGTTTCTTGTTTATTTCAACTGTGTAAGTGAGTTGTACTGGTTACAGTGTCCCACCCTCCCAACAGATTTTTGATTTTTAATTTTTTTTGGGGTTTTTTTGTTTTTTTACTAAATAGATACTCAATTTCAGTCCCACCAGTTTTTTTAATAGGTTAGTACGTATTCTCGTGAGAAAGCCGGGTTTGTTATTTCCTTGTTGCACAGAATTATTGTCCTGTGCACTAAATTAATTTTCTTCATGCTTTTTCAGTGTCTGAGCAATACTCCTCCTCTGACTGACTACTTCCTGGAAGATAAATATGAAGCTGAAATAAATCAGAACAATCCACTGGGGATGAGAGGAGAAATTGCAGAAGCCTATGCAGACCTCATTAAACAGATTTGGTCTGGGAGACAGTCTCACGTGGCCCCGCGTATGTTTAAAGTAAGTACTGCATGTTCTGGTAGCATAGCTCTTTGACAAAAGAAACAGGGGAAGCTAATACACACCTTCCTTGTGTTTTGGTGTTATGAAAGCAGTAATGACAGAATTGCTTCAGTGTGGTTTCATGTTTTATGTAAATGATTTTCAGGGTACAGGGAGGAACTTGCCGGTGAGTAGTGTCGTACCCTGGAATTGGTTACTGCTCCTTCGTGTCAGGTGCCTGACTTAGTAAATGACCGTCCAGCCTGGGAGCTGTTTACAGAGGCATCAAAATGAACTTTGCTACAAAACTAGGCAAGGTCATGTGAATTGCCAGCTGTGAACTTTAGTGAGAAAAGGTGTGCAAGTTATAAATTTAAAAAGTGAAATTATAAAGTAGAGAGCAAAATGCATCCCCCTATCTCTAACGTATCTATTGATGTAATGTTTCTGGTGCTTCAGTGTAAAGAGCTGCTTTCAGCTGAAATACCACAGTGTAGTGGTTGTATATGAACCCTTAGAAAAATAGTAACTGTCTTTTGTTTTAAACTTAATGCAAAGATGCTCCAGTCCAGAACAATGTAATTAAAACATCCGAGGAACACTAGGAGTTTGCTTCTGTAGTGTGATCTCGGTGTGCTGAGGAAGAATAGCATCCCAAATGCATAAAATAACCAATGACCTGATCTTAATGTAAACGTGCATCCTGTTGATGTTCAGGTTTTGCATGGTCTTGAACATGAGGGTATATGCTTTCAAGACCTGGAGCAAAAGTGTTATGGACTATAGAAATCTGTCTTCTGTAGGTAGTTCTGAAGCAACAAGATGATGTTAAATTTCTGTGACTTGGAGTTGCTGGCACATCATCCATTGCTATTAGAGCTGTTCTGTAAGCTTCTGTTCAGAGGAGATATGTGAGTCTGTAGTGGACATCGGTAAAAGTGTGTTAATGTGGACTGTTCTTGTCTAAGACTGAAAGAGGAATTACTCTTTATTTCCCAGTACAGTATCACTTGTGATTTTTCTAACGATTGTTGTTGATTTAGCGACAGTGTTAACTGTCTCTGTAATATAAACAGCCCTTCAGTTTGGGCTTCCTTGCGGCTGTCATCTCGAGTGGTTAAAATGTACTAAGCATAATTCTGCAAGTCTGTTGGAGTCTCTGTGTTTATGTGAAAACTAGTGGTGGTCACTAGAACTGACTCCTTCAGATAACTGTTGGTTTTCCTGTGGGACCCCTTTCTGGGGTTTGTTTTTTGTGGAAGCTGAGAACTAAAAGGCGGTGTTGAGACACCACTTAGGAAATAAGAGGCTGTACATGGCTGTGCTGTTTCTGGCTCTTGCTAACTCAGGCTATTACATTTCTTAGCTTCATATCACAATTTTTAGAATAGCTAGAGATTACTATGTCGTGGTTTCGGATTTAGTTTTAAGCCAGTCTTGTTAGTTCATAAGTATTTTCTGCAAGCATTCTCACTCTTGCAGTCCACCTGCTTCAAGATGTACCCTATAGCAAGTCTGCATTTTGGGAACTATAGGTTTCCGGAAGAGAAATTAAAGTACCAAATACATCAGGCATATAGGTTTTGTTTACTGGTTGTTTGCAGGTTAGAGTCATAGAATGGTCTGGGTTGGAAGGGACCTTCAAAGGTCATCTAGTCCAACCCCCCTGCAAGGAGCAGGGACGTCTTCGACTAGATCAGGTTGCTCAGAGCCTCACCCAACCTGGCCTTGAATGTTTAGATTTCTAGTGTCACAGCAGTAAATGCATTAATCCGTCTCAACACTGGGGAGGAAAGATAAAAATAGTTGGGAAAATTATTCTGGCACCCTTACTGCGTTAGCAGCCGGTTCACTGTGGTTTACTGCTGACATAAGGTACCATGGCGTTGATCTCCGCTAAAGCCAAGATGTGAGTGTTCCTGTTCCTGTCTTTTACACAGAGGTAATGCTCCCCCCTCTCTGATTCTTGCCTTTGTGTTTCAGACGCAGGTTGGCCGATTTGCTCCTCAGTTTTCAGGATACCAGCAACAAGATTCGCAGGAGCTCTTGGCTTTTCTTCTAGATGGCTTGCATGAGGATTTGAACAGAGTGAAGAAGAAGCCCTACTTGGAGCTGAAGGATGCCAATGGCAGACCCGATTCGGTATGGTGCCCTTTACTTGAGGGTACAGCAGGTAGTGCTTCCGAGGGACTTTAATTTGGTTTTGTGACACTTTCTGGCCTTCATACTCACAGGCCACACAAACATCTATAAGCTATAAGCAGCGTACCTGGGACGGGAGAACCCTGTCATGCTTTATGGCCTAGCTGACTCATGACACCTTGTGACACACTGCTGTTGCCCTGCCTTACAGTAGAATGCCCGTTCCTGTACGGGCGTGCAGGAAGACGTGCTTATGGTACAGTACTGACAGGGTTCTGCAGTGGAGAGGAAGTTACTTGATCTCGAGACGTAAAAGCTGCTGAAAAGTAGACTGTAGTTACTACCACAACCTTTCCTCCTGAATACTCGGGCCCACTTTCTTCCTCCAGATAGACTGAGCAGCAGCTTTTAGTAACAGTTTGAGGACAGTGCTTACTGTGCAGGCCATCGTACTTCCCTGTGAACTAGGGTGGGACTGGGAGCATTCTCATGTGGAGGTGCTGGGGTGCCCCTCAAATAAGGATCTGAACACATGCCCTGGTCATGGGGTTGTTAGCAGCTGTTCCAGTGTCCCACTAGTAGACAGCAGAGTATCAAATGACATCCAAGAAATGCTGATAATAGTGTGATGGAAAGAATGCCCAGATGCCTTCATTTTATTTAGGTACTTCCCTCCACCTGATGCAGCAGATAGACATGTATTTCTGCCTTGCATCCGTATCACTGCAGATTTGGGAGCTTATTACTCTGTTCCCATCTCAACATCCCAGTTAGTGACAGTAGCATTGCAGTGCTTGTGCATCTCAGGCACTTATTTCACTTGAGATATATAAAAAAAATATGGTATTGTACCATAAACTAAAAGTCTCATGCTGAGAAGAGCCTCTGATTGCACTGAATAGACAAATGCCAGTTATCAGATGCACTTAGTTAAGGTTTTTTGTTTTATTACTATCACAATAAAAAGTTACTATCACAAACAAAAGTTTTATTGTGAAAGTCTTCAAGGGGTTGTAGTTTGTCTCCTTTTATATTTTCATTGTGAGACATGGACCATCATTTTCCAAGAAGAAAAACTCCACTTATTTCTCGGAAGCTAACTGTAGTTGTCTTTCAAAAGCAGGGGGCAGCAGTCCATTCCTCATGAAGGAGAGTGGAGCATATCTTGTTAGCAGCTTTCTGTCCTGAAGAGCATCATGTCACCCTGTCACTGTCCCCTTGGCTTCTTTCATGCATTGTGTGCACCAGGGAGTACCTGACCGAGTGACTCAGCTAAAATAGATGTATCAGGTTTGACTTGATTTGGCTTAGTTTCACTGAGGAAAGAATCCTGTTATGGTATGCTGCACACACTAGTAGACCTCTGTTTCTGTGAAATTTACCCACCAGTATCAATTTTCTGAGTTTTCTTTGGTCCCTGTGCTTGCCATGCTATGGAAGTATTTGTGAGAAATAACTTTTAATTATTATTTTTTTCCTTTTTATAGGAGGTGGCAAAAGAGGCTTGGGAGAATCATAGGCTGAGGAATGATTCTATCATTGTGGATATTTTTCATGGTCTTTTCAAATCTACCCTTGTTTGTCCCAAATGCTCCAAAGTTTCTGTAACCTTTGATCCCTTCTGTTACTTGACCCTTCCACTGCCCTTGAGAAGAGATCGTCTCATGGAAGTTACCCTGGTATATGCAGACCCACAGCATAGACCTGTCCAGGTGAGGCATGTTGAAGACAAATTTCTTGAAGTCATCTGTGTCTTTCTCTTAGGTTTTCAAGTTGACACTTTTCAGGTAATCTAAAGGACATTGATGTCCACCTTTGAGGTAGGATGGGTTTTTAGATGTAAAAACGGGGAGTTGAACATGTGAAATAAAGTGGCTTTGTACTCACTGCCCCTGCCCTCTCCCCAGCAGGAACGGGGAGAGACTAGAAAGGACAAAAGCAAGAAAACTCGTGGATTGAGATAAAGATGATTTAATAGGTGAAAGAAGAGTGGGGAGGTGGGGATGACAGCACAAATGACACAAAGGAAATCATTGCCACCTCCCGTGAGCAGACCAGTGCCCCACCACTGTCTGAGCAACAACCCTGGAAAGCAAAACCACCCTTTCTTTCTCTACCACAATTTTTATTGCTGAGCATCACTTTATACAGCATGGAACAGCCCTTTGGGCAGTTCAGGACAGCTGTCCTGGCTGTGTTCCCTCCCAGCCTGTCTGCTGAGGGGGCAGAGTGGGGACAAAGAGAAAGCCTTGATGCTGCACAACTCAGCAGTGGCTAAAACATCAGTGCAGGATCAACATGTTTTAGCTACAAATCCAAAATGTGACACCATATAGGTAGAGCTGAGATCCAGAAGACCTTAAAGGGTGTGCCTGTGACCTTGACTTCAGCAGAACTCCTGCAAATTCAAAGTTTTCTTTCCATTTTCTTGCGGTCTGCCTTGTATGGGTTTTATGGGTTTATTTTGCCTGGTGTAAGCATGATGTTATCTTTGTTTCTAGTACCGGCTTGTGGTGCCGATGATGGGAGCCATCTCAGATCTGTGTGAAACACTCTCCGTACTCTCTGGTGTTCCTGCAGAAAATGTAAGGAGAAATGCAGCACAGTAATTTTGATAAGTGTTTTTTTTTTTTTCTTGAAGCATTTCGGTGGCCTGGCTTTTAGATGGGTGCTAAGCTGAACTTCATGGAGTAATGACAAAATGCTAACAAGTTTGAATGCTATTTTTAATTGTAAAATAAAAGGATGCATGAAACTGTGTGTGTTTATTCGGATACTTCCATTGCAGTAGAGAGGTTTGAGAGAAGGGGCAGGAAGCTCGCCCCACCCCCAACACCTCTGATAGTGTAGTTTCTTAGTACTGAGAGATGTTCAGTGTCTGTTTTGGGTCAACCTCTTCTCAAACATCCTTTTCAACACGAAGGGATCAGGTGAGCTTTTCCAGAGGGAATGGTTTTGTAGTTGGTGGGGTATTTCCAGGATGCCAGTGTAGCCCTTCAATTGATTTCAGTTAATTACAGGCGTGAATGATCCATGTCTGAAACCTTAGCCTGTTGCCACTTTGATGTTTGTTGGGATCTGTGCTGTTGTTTCCACCAGGCCGACTTGCAGCTGTTGGAATTGCATCTCCTCAGTACCTCTGTAAAATCAGTCTGTTAGTTGCTTTGTTTTTCTGATCCCTCTTAACAAATACAGCTGGTTAGCTGCTGGGTGGCTATAGAAAACAGCACTGATGTTGGTGTGCTGGGAGTTGCAGTAAAGAAAGAACAGGAATAAACTGTTGCTTGAGTTTAAAGTTAGTTTGCCTAAATTTCTGTAAGCTTTTCTTCTAATCTCTTTATAAATATCACTTACTCTTCTAGATGGTGGTGACAGACGTCTATAATCATCGATTCCACAAAATCTTCCAAATGGATGAAGGTTTAAATCATATCATGCCAAAAGACGACATCTTTGTGTGAGTAAAGTGGGAAGATGCCGTGATGCGAAGAATGCTACAAAACACATGCTTTGGTTTCAGGATATAAAACCCGAATTTTTTATTTTGCCCTCTCAAAACCTAAGCCTTCCGTAGACCTCTTGCATGATGTACAGTGATGCAATACTTCCCTTGGCAGCACATCAGCATGTGCAGTGTTTAGCAGGCGTTTTCTTAACGCAAAGGAAGTCATCGCCCTGGGTAATTACGAACGCTTTGTTTGATCCGTTCTGCTGTTTGGGACTTTGTACAAGGCTATTTCAGAGATGAGAATCTGTGTCTGGATTACAGGTACATTTGCTCTGGCATTTTTAGGCAAGCTCAAGCTTACTGTTCTTACGCTCCAAGTCAGCCAAAAGCCTTGGAGCTGTTATGAGGATAGTGTGAAGTCTAAGCTGTCGTACTCTGCCTCTCCGAACACCCAACATAGCTGTTACAGCACCCAGCTAACCATGACTGGAGGTTCTTGATAGGCTCTTGATTGGCGCTTACACTATTTGTGTCTTAACTGTGGTTAAGTTGTTTTCTTACGTTGCAGCTAAAGGTGTGGCCCGTTAGGGTGCCTAGGGAGGACATTTGGCTTCTGTGAAATCCATTTTGTAAGGATATTGTAAAGCATTAGATCATAAATAAGTCTGTCTCCAAAGCTAGTGAAACACTGAGAAAACAAGATGCGTGATAGTACGAGGGTAACTACAAAAATACCCTACTTCTCTTACAGGCGTGACGTGCTGTGTGTCCCTCCACAGAAAACAGCTGTGTCTGAATTAGCTCTGCTCTGAGGTGGGGGGAAACGTGAGCCAAACTGCAGCTCCGTGTGTATTTTCCTTTGCGGTCACCACTTGCTTTTACGTGCAGGTGCAGCTGTAAATGAGGTGATGCTGTGAGTCATAGCGAGTGAACTGACCTGGGCTAAAAATAACCCTCCAAGGAAGAGGAGAGGTGGCAGGAGGAAGTTTTTTGCTAATCCTGTTTTTCCATGTAAATCTTCTAAGATGTTTTCAGCACTGTGGGGCAAGAGCAAGCAGCCAGGCAGCAGGGCGTGGAGAAAGCCACTCATCACCCTTTAATGGGTGATGCTGCCAGGAAGAAGATCCATAAAGTAATACGCTCACCTACGACTAAAAAACATCATTCTTTTATTGAAAGGGAGTCTTGTCTCAAAAACACAACAGAGAAACACTTGTTCATAAAGAGCAAAACTTTTTGTTTAAAGGCAATGCATAATTACTTTTATCGCGGAAAATTTGCTTTACCATGTCTAGTTATAAAAAGTCTGCTCTTAGGTGTTCTAAGATTTAATTAAATTATTGAAGAAATACTAATAGTAGCATGAAGATTTTTAAATTCCAGTCTATTTCCGTCTGTTAAGGTCTTGTATCTGCTGAAGCAGGTGTGAAAGGAGAGGCTGACAGTACATCAGTTTTGTGTGAAGATCGGGCTGGGTCGCTTGGGATTTCTGAAACACAGGGCTGAGTGATTCTTCAGGAATTTTGATCCTTTTGCTGTTACTTGCTTGCAGAGCCTGAGGTGAGCAGGCTGTGAGAGTACAGCGGCACTGGTAGAAACTTTGAAAATTGTCACTGAAAGGACTTGGTTGGATTAAAGACTAGATGTGTGTTTGGTTCATTGAGCTCTTGCAAACTGATGGCATTAAGGATATGCTGAAAGCTTTTTTTTTTTGTTACTCCGTGTTACATGTTTCTAAGAAATTATGACTTAGATTTCTTGCAGGAAATGTTTTTAGTTTTTCTTCATAGTTAGCCCATGATCTGAGGAATCCTTGGGACCTCTGTGAATTAAAACTCTTCAGTAATTTGAAACTGTCTTGTGTAAGTTTTTTTCAGGCTTTCTAAATCTGAATGTTTAAGACAGAGTTATCTGAATTGCTTGTGGAGGGGTAAGATTGTCTGTTTGGACTTGGTACGTCATTGCTAAAAAAGTGCCTAACTTCCAAAGTAAAGTGAATATTTTTGTCCTGCTGGCTTCAAAACTTGTGTTCCGTTGGGGAATGTACTTGTAGCCGTGGAGGTGCATTTCTACCTTCTGCTCCTTGCAGAAAGGATGATTTTGTACCTGCTAGAGAGGACTCCTGCACAGAGCCCCACCCTGGCGCTTCTAGCTGTCACACTGGTCCTTCTGTGTTTTCCTTTGGGGCTGGGACTTCCCTTGGGTTGCCTGCTTGCTCTTTTTGGTGAGAAGGAAATGCTGCTCTGACTCGCACCTACCACTGATACCCCACCTTGGGGCTGGGCCCAGGCAGTGCAGCGCATGCTCGCTTTGTTGGCCTCCTCTCCAAAACCAGAGCAGGAGCAGCCCTGTTCACACCTCCCGTCTTTTTCAGTTAACTTGTTCCTTCTAGCCTGACTGGTTTAGTGCTCGTAATGTTTCCTGCTTTTTATGTTTTTGTCATGAAACCATAGCTTATGCTTATCCTACGTGATGGCTGAGTAACACCCAGCATTCATTCCTGCACCTTAGCTGGGTTGATACAACCATGGAACTAGACAATAACCTGGGTCAGGATACAGCACAGCGTTAAAACAACCGTTCTCTTGTCTGACGTGGAGTGCTGCGTGGCTCTGCACGCAGCTGTCCTGGTGTACGCGTGGAAGCGGCTCGAGAGTGGAGCAGGGGTGGATTAACCAAACTTGTCAAGTGCTCCTCGGGCTGTTACACTTCTGTCAGTAGTTATCAAAAGCAATGTGTCAGATCAGGGCTTGCTGCCTTCCTGAAGATGCTGTGTGACGCGTGGCTGGAGAATGTGGCAACCTGGTGGTTGTACGTTCAGGTTGCTTCTGCTGCCGGTAACTTCAGGAGTTCCTGATATTGCGAAAACTTACTTTCTTAGGTTACAGGCAAATATCTCGCTCTTTATTAAATGGAGGAATAAACAATATTTCAAAAAACTCTCAAGTCTTTCAGAATCCTCCGCCTTTAAAGAACAAACTTGCTTCCCCTTGAAACTAAAAACATGTAACTGAAATAATGTATAGTTGAGATACATTTTATTTCCTCAAAGTCAATGAAGAAGATTTGAGTGCCCACTAAAAAGCATTTTGTTCTTTTAATTTTAAGTTGAGGCCAGTTCTTTATAGAAGTGACAGGAAAAGACTTGCTTCTTACGACTTGAAGGATGGCTCTGTGTGCCTGCATAGCTCAGAAAGTGTTCAGCTTGGAAAAGATCCTCTTGTGCTGACTGGTGATGTAGTTGTGGGGTGTATCACTAGTTACCCTGAGTAATGTATCTCTTTTGTTCCTGAAATAAAACTATCTTGTATTCTAAAATCAAAACATCTCTTGTATTCAAATTGGTATGATACTCACTGTCTCACATACTGGAACTCTCTCCTAATTCATGTTCTATTGATCCTGTCCCTTTTATATACTGATCTTATTTTCTTATATACCTGTTTTTATATATCTGTTCTTATTTTCCGGTAATGTCCAGTGGCAAAACTTCTCTGTTGGCAAAAAGTAATGTGTACCTCTCATTGCTTGTTTTGAGTAATTGAAGTTAGAAGCAAAGTTTCTTTTCACTGGTTAGAAAACAGAGTGCAAAGAAGTGAGCAGTTGAAAACAGAGCTAAGTCAGTACAGCGTATTCAGAAGGAGATTTCTCACATGTACATTCCTGAAACTTACATTTTAAAATTTTTGAGGTGTTTTCGTGAAGGATTTTGCTGCCTGGTTTTTGAATTTGGGTGTGCTCACAGGTCTTTTCATTTGTTCCTTCCCGATAGCCACACTGAGAGCATTACAATAGAATCTGTGATAAACTGAAGACAGCATGCTTCCGTGCCTCCTGCTAGTGTTTAAATCCTCTTTTTAACGGCGTAACAAATTCCTTGCCTGAAAAGTACTCCCCCTTTCCACTGGCAGAAGCAAACCCAAGGTTGTATTAGTAATCATCTGTGGCTGTTTGCTAGAGTCTGAGAATGCAGAGAGTGAGTGTGTAGTGACAGCGGGAGCTACGAGGCCCCTGGACTCTGATTTCATGAGCAGCTGCCATCAAATTGTTCCTCTGTTCCTTGCTCTCCTTGTTCCTCTCTAAACAGGACTTTCCTCAGAGTCCAGCAGATCTTCCACCTGTGATCACCAGGGTGGCTCTTCTGTAACAGAAATCAGTTGTTTCAGTGGTTCTGAAGCTTTAAGGTCTTGAAGTAACTTAAACTGGTAGTTCTTGCCTTCTGTACATTTCTTAGCATCACCTTAAGTTGTCTCAGGACTGAAAAATTTAAATATGAATGGTCAGCTTCTTGCAGCATTTCTCCAGGTTTACTTTGCTGAGGTAGCCAGACCTGGGTCTGCGTATGACAGCAGTGTCCCTGTTTGTTTAGACTTCTGAATTTAGAGTATTGTGTGTTGGCCAGCTAGCAACGCACATCTCAAGTCAAAATTCAAGGAAGAATCTAATACCGTAGAATGTCTGTGCCCCAGCAGGGATGTGATTTGGAAAAAATAAATGAAAAAAACAACCCCAAACAGAAGGAAAAAAAAAAACCTAAACAAAAAACCACAGAAAGCCAGTAGTTTTGTATAGATGTCTTGCTTTTGACACCAATGTCAGTAAAGTATCAGCTTCCAATGTAGGCCTCTTATTGGTTTGTTATGAGTAGAATATCTATTTCCTTGAAATGCTTCAGTTGTAAATGTCCCTGAGCAGGAGCTCACACGACACATTGCACTAGGCGTAGCGTAGCTGCAATGTGCTTTGTTGTTTTTCTTGTTTTTGCTTGACAGAGGGCACAGCCTGCGGGCGCAGATGTTGTAGTCCAGGCTGTACTGTTGTGTAATACGTGGGATGCATCAAATATTGAGCCTGCACCTTTTTTAGGTGATTTCAGTGATCAGAAAAGCTGTATTTTTTTTTTCCTGTTTTCACCATAGGGATATAAGGGAAGACAAGTTCAGCTTTCTGTGGTTTTTGCAAGGCACCTTGGACTTCCTGGGATATGCATTGTGAATTTTCACGTCCCACTAAAGTGGTGGGAGATGCTGAATCACGTGGGCTGAGGAGGGGGGCGAAAGTTGGACTCCATTTGGGATTTGAGGTGAATGGACAATAATTTGGGGTGGCGAGGAGGGGTGGAAACCTGCTCTAGATGGCTAAGATATGTTTTTCCCTTTCAGTTGCTCTGTTTCTCATCAGTTCTTGTGGTGTATTACCTTACCTGTTGTGCTCTCTGACAGTAAAACTTCAGAAAGAAGAAATGTGAATGTTACTGGGCTTCCTGATATTTAAGTGACCTAAGTAACTCTCAGATGCATCCCAAAATTAACCTGGCTCCTTATATGCAAAAGGACAATACATTTTTCTTCTCCAGGTCACCTGAAAGGGTCGGAGAATTTGGAGCTCAGATTCTCCAAGCCTGTTCTTTCATGAGGCTTTGCACTTGTCTTTCTCATCATGACAGGCTTGGAAACGTAGTGTAGTCCTGATGCGAGATGTGTTAATATTCCACATCGGAGAAGAGGGGAGCTGCTTGCAGACATAGAGGGGTTTGATATAAGACTTGAAGCGAGATCTCTGGCACGATGTGTAGGGGCAGTGCAGCCAAAGAACGGTGGGACTACCCCACTGCTCACAGCGCCGTAAGCGTTTCTCTCAAGGCATGTTGTTCCTGTGAAAAGACAGGGAGATCTGTGGCAAATGGTCAGAAAGTTCCTTACGTAAAGGTGGTCTGCAAATCAATTTGACGGCGTTGGTTCAGTGTTTGTGCTGAATGCTCTCATTCTCCAGGCTAAGCAGAGAGCAGCATTCAGCACATAACCGAAATGCTTACTATTTCTTTTCCTTAGGTTCTGTGAAGTCCGGCCCCGCTAGGACCTCGGCTCCCGCTCCAATGTAACACGCACGCATGCACCATGCTGGTGATAATCACATCACCCAGGGATCCTGCTGGAGCTTGGAGCCGGCCTACAAGGGGTCAGGTAAGTACCACTGGAAAACAAACGCCACAGCCAATTTCAAGGGTATCGCTCTTACTATTTCTTCTTAGTTCTTAAGGCCTAAGAAGAAAAACGTTTTGATGAATACACGAGATACCCCTGTTCTCTTAGCCTGGCTAATGGGGCATATAATATAATATATTGTTTATGTTGATAAGAGTTTCACAAATTGATTTGCAGGTCACCTTTAACCTATAAAAGTGTGCATATTTGAATAAAGTATATTTAGTTTGCCATACGTACCATGTTTTCTGCCTTCTCTTACAACATGCTGTGTATTACGTTTAGATGAGTTCATGGTCTTGAAAAACCGTGACTGGCTGCAGAAACGCCAGGTTTGTTCGTGTGACTGAGGCTACAACAGTTACTGAACTGAGTTAGCTTAGCAGACCAGCTAGCCCAGTAGTTCTATATGAAATGTTTGAGACGTGCGAGATATTGTAGCAGACCGATCTAAGAAGTTTGTTCTTACTTACTTACTGAAATAGATGTTTTCTTGTTTGAAATTAGGGTTTGTGTCCTCTCCAAAATGAGCTTGTATTTTTTAAGCTTTGTAAAAATCTTGCTGGTTGAATTCCTTCGTCCTTTTCAATCTTGCTTCTCTGTAAGACTGGCAAAATCCCATGACCAGCTCCTACAGGGCAAACTACTTGTCTCAAAAAGTTAACTCTTGCAGTTTCTCGTCCCCTACTTTACTTGTTTGTATGTGTTCTGGTAGTATGAAAGAAAGTAAACAGATTAGGAGTATTTCTGCTTCCTAGAAGAGATCAGAATACGTGCAGCATTTTCACTCAGGTTTTTTCCAGTCCTCTGTTCATTCTTATTGTCAACTTTTGAACCCGTTGTAATTTCACAGCAGCATCTCTGGGTTGGTGGGCAGTAGTGATCCTGTTCAGATGGATCTACTTGTCAGCTTCTGCAATGGCATTTTTTTTCTACTCTTCTTCATTCTCTTAGAAAATATACTTATTTTCTTGGTTGTTGCTATAGACCGACTTGTGATCCACGTAGTGTTTTCCAGCTGGAATTAATATCATAGATTGCAGTACTTGGGAGGGAATTCTTCAATAACATCTAGCATATGTATTAGCCTCGTGTTCAGCTCAGAGGATTTTTTGCTTTGGGTGCTTTTGTGTAGCTCTGCCTTGTCTTTCTGTAACTTTTCATGCTCCTGTGCACTGGCTCAATTAACTTTAGTTTGCAGGGGAACAAAAGTTCCCTACTTTGCTGCTCACCGCCTCCTTTCTGAATTATAACCACAGAGCTGAAGCCTTGGTAATGCTGCTGAAGACTGGTTGAGTCCTACCCTGTTGCTTAGCGGTTTTCAGACATTTCTCAGAGGTGTCATGAATTACAAGGGCAACCAGCCAGTGTCCGGTAGCATGGTGACAGCTGTGCTAATGACTGGCTTCTAAAGCCAGGTTGTGTAGTCTGCTGTAGCATCATCTTTGTGTTCTGTTATTTCAATTAAATTGTAAGATAGAGAATTACAGTGTATTGCCCAGTAATTCTCAGTGTCAGCTCTGTAGTCTCCTTTAGAGATCAAGTATTTTGTCTTAGATTTTTTTTTTTTAGAAGGGATGACTTGCTCAAGAGACTCAGAAAATGACACATCCCGATTCTGAGGTATCTGCCTCTGATACTTGCATGTAAAAGCTGTCCTGAGGTGGAGTGGGTAGAGGGGCACTTGAGTAACCAAATTTGTTACGTTTCAGGGAGAAGTGTGCGAGACGCTCTTTTGCAGGGTGTTATAGGAGTACAGCATGCTGGCTGTTTGTGAGGGATGACACCTGCGTGTGGGTAATGCTTGGCTTTGTCTTTCTGTCCCATGTGTTCCGTCACATGGGCAGGGCTTCATTCAGGTGCCTGAGGGTGGGGTGTAACTGGGAGCTGCATTAATTCCTGCTTGCAGAGCACAGTGTAGGTGGTGTGAGAGGCAGTTGCAAGAATGTCAAGGAATGTGCATGTTGTGTGCTGGTCTGTTTTATAGGAGTCCAGCTTAAGGGTCTCATAGGACCTGGGGTTAATTGTAGATGATATTTTGGGACTGAGTATGGTCTTTTGTTATTGAAACAGTGCTAAGTGAAATAATTCACCTCTTTGTGGTGCTGTTTCTCAGGAAACTTTAGGTGGTGTGAACTGCATCTAGTGCTGTGTCCAGCTGAAGAGCACTGACAGCCTAGAAAGCCTCAGCAGCCGTTTGCGTTGGACTGTCTTACGCTGACTGATCTCTAATGCTGGGGTGGGCTGGGCTGGGGCTCTCTGGAAGGACATTTTTCTTCATGCACTCTACTGACTCAGTGGAAGCCCCAAGCTGAGATCTCTTTTTGTTTAAGTAGGATGGAGAACTACAGCTCTAAAATTTGTTCTTCTCCTTGCTCTCCGAGGGCATTTTGAACACAGGGATAAAAAAAAATGAAAGAAAGGAAGAGGCTTTTCTAGTGTAAGAGAGCTGTTAAGGGTTGGTACATTCAGATAGGCGATTGTGGTCTTGGTCGTTGTTCGTAGTGATATTTTTAGTGAAATCTTTATTTCTCTTTCAATTTTAAGATAAGTTTGGGAGAGGTGACTCAGTAAACTAAGGATCAATGTGACTTGATGTTTCTGAAAATGAATCTTTTGTAATGAATAGTCCTGAAGCAAACAGTGTGATAGTGTTGGACCCCGTGCTTTCTTTTGACTCTGACATCTGCAAATATCTCATTTGCTGTTTTACCCAGTAGCACAAGCTGTGTCTCAGTCTCCTCACTGTTCTCCAGAGCTGTTTGTTTTCCTCCAGAAGGTTTTTCTTGTGTCTTTACTGTCCTTGGATTTTTAGTGAAGCAGGTGTTTCTAAGCTCTTGCTTTTCTGAAATGCTGGCTGGTCAGTGATGTGAGCTCAGGCCATTAACTGTATGAGAGGCTGGGAGAGTGCAGGACCCAAGGTATGAAGAAGGTGTCTTTCTCCAGAGGGAACAAACACTGTCTTGAGGGATTTGAAAGTGCATTTAGTCTTGTTTCACTGATGCCATGATCCGGTTGAAGCAACTTGTAGATGTCAGGGTAATGTTTGGAGAGGTGAGTGGCAGCAGGGATGTGAATTAGCAATGAAGACAGAGGGAAGGTGGCAGTAGAGTTGGTGGTAGGTGTGTATCCTGTGCCACTGTGAGCCGTGGGAAGCGTTCAGGAAACTGCTCTGTAGCATGAAGAGTACAACCCTTTTTGTCCTTCTCAGGAGGACCTGGTGGAGAAACTTGTTGGACTGAGTTCATATTGGTGGTTCTTGCTGTGCTGCTTGGCAGAGGAAATAACCCGTGGAAATACCTGTCTTTCGAACAGATACGAAGTTTGCAAGCCAAGCGAGGATGACTCGGAGTATGTCACTCTCTGTGTTTACTTTCGGGAAAAGACAATGAGGCAGCCCAGCAATACTTCAGGGACCGTACTCTTTGGTCAGCCACTATTGGTATGTGTGCTGAAACACAAGCTCACTGTGGATCACTTGTACAGTGTGGTTTTGGAGCAGACCAGGTAAGTCCTATCTGTGCCTTCTGAATCTATGCAAAGCTCTAGTGGTCGCTTATTCATTTACTGTAACGGGATTAGTGCATCCTTGTTAACGGGAAGAATTTTCCTGGATTTGTGTGTGGCCTTTACACCAGGATTTGCATTGCATTAGTATCCGGATGTCTCAGGGACATTTCAAGTTCCTGGGATTTTTTGGCTCTGTAAAAGCAAGCTGTAAGGTAATGCCGGTGGCAGTCACAAGGAAAGCTGTCTCCTTGGTGTTGCAAAATGGGTCAGGAGCAGAGCTCAGGCCATGTTTTCAGGGCTCTCAGATGAGGCCACAATAACTTATTCTTGCCTTTTCCTTCTACTGCCAGTAAAACTCGGAACAAGTGAGAACAGAGACTTACTAAACTGTTGTTTGACTCAGTCTGAGAGCTCTTGGACTGTAAAGGGGGCTGTACAGGATGGGTTCCTGTTTGCTAGGGGGGGTTGGAGAGCAAGAACTGATGGGGGGGAGAGGTGCTGTTGTAACATACAGCTTTGGTATGATTGTGTGATAAATGTATTCCCTGTCTTTAGCCGCTATGTGAAACTCCCTTTAGAAGAATACTCTACACCCTGCCCAGACAAAGGAACCTGCAGTGGCTCCAATGGTGTGGTTGAAGGTAAAATCCTTTCAAAATTGACTGGAAGCTTTTCAGCACTTAAAGCTTCTTATTAGCATTTGGTTTGTGCTGTGTGTATTTGGCTTAAACTCTAGCGGATTGTATTTCGCAATGATAAAAAGACGCTATTGCATAGGAGTTCTGCAAGGTATGGTCTTCTAGACCATTTTCCTTCCAAGGGAGATCAGACCTGCATAAGCAGCAGCAGAACAAGGTGTGGTGTGTATTCATCTTGACCCATGTTAGGGAAGTCCTTGCTTCCCTATTAGATGTTAATTTGCCTCCCTGCAAAGGCAACTCCTTTCCTAATACTCTCTCATGATGAAAACTGTCCTGTTAGATCACAGAGACAAGTTCTGGAGAAATGAAGTTGAAATGATGTTTTCTGTTGATGGATCTGGAATCACAAGGTCTCATTCCTAGGTTAGATGCTTACAAGGAGGCTTTTATTGTTGATGGCAAATGCATGCTTCCCTTTCCTCTTTGAAATGCTTCACTTGTGCTGCTGTGAGAGTAACAACTGGAACAATTAAATGGGAAACTTTAAATGGGGGGAAAGATCTGCCCATTTTTCCCAAAGAATGGAAATAACTCTCTTGGAGACTTACGTATTCCCTTCTGTAAAGGCGCCCAACTGCAACCTTGCTGATTCTCCCTTGGGATGTTTATTAGGATGCGCTATCAGAAGGTATGGTTGTTAACCTACTGTGATCTGAGCACCGTCCATCTTGTCTGATACTAGGATATAAAACCAGCACATTGCCTGGCATCTGCTAAAGGAAAAAATACAACTTCAGATGTAGTGGTTAGCAAGCACAGATTTCTTTTTCTGCATGTCTCTTAATTACTTTGAGTAATTGGTGTGTGTCAGGCTCGTGCAAACAGCTGTCCATGTGAGGTGGCAGTCTGAACTCTCACTGAAGCTCTTTAATGTTGTGGTTGTTTTAATTTTGCTAGGTGATGTTGAAGAGATGGAGCATCAGGATGGCGGACAGGAAGGCAAGGAGAAGTTGGCAGAAGCTGACCCCTGCCACTCTGAGGGTTGTATGCAGATCGAGTCAGCAAGAGACCTGCAGCCTGGCAAGAAGCAGTATTTCACTTTTAGCCTCGTGAACTCCTCCGGGACCTCTGAGATAAACTCCATTGTAGAAGGAAAAATCTTGAAACTGAATGGTAATTATTGTCTTGCTATCTTTTTTTTTTTTTTTCTTCCTTCCTTTTACACCTTTGCAATAAAGGTTTCTTCTTTCTTGTAGCTTTTTCTGCGCTTGCTATGGACTGGGATTCTGATACACGGAGGCTACTTTTTGATGAACAGGAGGCACAGGTTGTAGTATGCTCTTTTCATAAATAATCTATGTGTAAACTTGCATGGTACTTAAAAGATTACAGGAAATGGTGAAATGTAGGTGTAGCTCCCTTTGGAAAAATTTGAAGTCACTAGCATGAGATATGTTTAGTTAAAATCTTTAGTGATAAAGTCTATACATCTATAATTGCTGATCTGTTTCCAGTGTATTCTGAAAAACAGATATTCTAATTTCAAAGCTAGTAGTCTAGTTCATAGTACAAACCAAACAAACCAAACAAACCAAACAAACCAAACAAACCAAACAAACCAAACAAACCAAACAAACCAAACAAACCAAACAAACCAAACAAACCAAACAAACCAAACAAACCAAACAAACCAAACAAACCAAACAAACCAAACAAACCAAACCTCGAAAGAAACCTGAAAACAAATTCATAGAGCCTAGTAGAAAGCTCAGAATTCTTTCTGTGAGAGTTCTGCTGGATCCTGTTTTTTAACAGAATAACCTGTTGTTACTCTTTTGCAAAAAACCCAAAACCCACCAACTTTTCTGTAAGGACATACAATATTTTCTCTTACGCGCTGTTTGTAACACAAGAAAGGAGATGCTAGAAACTTGAGATGATTGTGTGAGTGGGAAATGGGGAGGCAGAAATAGGCAGCATGGTGAAGGTGATGGTTTGGGTTGGAAGGGGTCTTAAAGGCCATCTACTCCAACCCCCCTGCAAGGAGCAGGGACATCTCTAACCAGATCAGGTTGCTCAGAGCCCCCTCCAATCTGGCCTTGAAATGTTCCTTTTCCTTGAGCATGTTTCTTTTCATGATGTCAAGGATTAAAGACTACGTGGAATTTAATGAAGCATGTGTCTCTTTCACTAGATAGTTGAAAAACATGGAAGTATGTTACATCCACAGAAGAAGAAGGCTGTGGTAGCCCTCAGAGACTGCATAGAGCTCTTCACTACTATGGAAACGCTTGGTGAACATGACCCGTGGTAAGAGCCTGTCTGCCTGCCATGTTTATCACAAAATGCCAGTACTGTTTGAGTTCATGTTATTTGTCATGGGATTCCGGTAAGTTCCCAGGGCTGTCCTTTGGTCTTCATCTGTGAGAAGTCTATCACTTTTGTGTTAAGTCAGTAGGCTGCAGACATGCATTAATAAAGAGTATTTGTTTCCAGCCTTTACTTAAAAACCAAAATTGTCAGTTGGCCTATAGCTTCCAAGTATCAGACTGTTTTTAATTCCTAGCATACATCTGTTTTCCAGACAGCGTCAGAGGAAGCAGTTGTGGTAGTAAAGAGTGAAAGCGTGTGGCCACTTTAGAGTTTAATCCTGTTTTATTTCTACATTGAACCAGTCCTGACCTGCTTCTAGCTCTACCAAAAATCCCTAGTCCAGAGGGGCTAGGTACAGCAGATCCTGAATATCTAAAATGGAATTACTGCGTGTGCAGATTATCTTTGGAGGTTGTTTGCTAACTGTGTAAGAAAATAACTTATATTGTAGTAGGTGATTCTGTATTATTAATTTCCAGTTACATGCTATACATGTGTTTGCAACTGTTACCTGTTTGAGCTGCATCAGGAGATAATATAGAAGTAATGGGACCTTTAAAATTTTTTTTTTTATTTACAAAAGAAAAGTTAGTCTTTATACAATATTCAGTTAATGCACTTGCCATAGGACAATTTGTCTATAAAGTGAAAGCAAATGGGAGTTTGGAAATCTCTGAGGAAGTGTGTTCACCTGCGTATTTCACAGCCAAAATGCCTTCTGTAAGGCAGGGACTGTACTGCATTATTGAAGCATCTTCTAATGGAAGGCCAGAAGCTTTTCTTTTAAAGTAGTCATTCACGTCCTCGTTTGTTACTTCTTCCTCAGGTACTGCCCTAACTGTAAGAAACATCAACAGGCCACAAAGAAGTTTGACTTGTGGTCTTTGCCCAGGATTTTGGTGGTACATTTAAAACGCTTCTCATACAGCAGATACTGGAGGGATAAACTTGACACTGTTGTGGAATTCCCTATCAGGTAAGATTCTTCTCTCAAGCTAGAAAAAGCTTGAAAAAGGCTGGTCAAGAGAAATCTACTTCTGATGTTACTGTTGGGTGGGCTTGTTATTAAAGCTGTAGTTGGAACAGCTCTGCCTTTGAGGTTTGAACTGCAAGACAGCAGGCATGAATTGACTGGGTTTTTGTTTGTTTTTTAAATTTTAACCTTAATCAGTTCTACACATCTCAAAGAACGCTAGTTACTAGTAGGTACTCTTTCTTCTGAAATGAGGTTAAAACCAAGAGAACCTCTATGGAGAGTTTAGCAGATTTGTTGGGCAGAGCTGCACTGTAGTACTGAGGGTTACACAAGTGCAAGATGAAAGCCCGCCTCATTCCGCTGCTTCTGCATCCTGCCGCAGGGTGAAGCGTATTCCTTACTACTCCTATGTCACTTTTCATGCCTGCACAGGGACACTCTGAACTGTCTTGTATTCAGCACTTGTGAATCTTTTGGCAGTGCTTGATGTGTTTACCAGGACCTGCCCTGTGTGGGAGGGGTGATGTGTGGTCTTTACACCAATAACCTCTGGCTGCTGAGCAGCAGAGTGCGGCACTTCTCAACCAGTGCTGCCTGCCTGCAGAGCCTCACTGGTGTCATGCATCACTTTCTAAAAAGTGCTGGTTACTGGTGTACTGATACTTTTGGATTTCCTTCCAGGGGTTTAAACATGTCCGAGTTTGTCTGCGACCCAACAGCAGGCTCATATGTGTATGACCTCATTGCAGTTTCCAATCACTATGGAGCCATGGGAGTAGGCCACTGTGAGTAACCGCTGCTGTGTACTTTGTGTGCGAGGAAATGCGAGCAGAGGGGTCATGGGAGGGCTCTGTGTGTTGGAGACCCGCAGCAGCCCTCACCAAGGGTGTCTAGTCCAAAACTTACCTGTGTTCTTTATGCAGGGGAATATCATATTGAATATCATGTGACAGGACTAGGGGTAATGGTTTTAAAATAGAGGGGGGTCAGATTTAGATTGGATATTAGGAAAAAATTTTTCACGATGAGAGTTGTAGGACACTGGAACAGGTTGCCCAGAGAGGTGGTGGATGCCCCATCCCTGGAAACATTCAAGGCCAGGCTGGATGAGGCTCTGAGCAACCTGATCTAGTGGGGGATGTCCCTGCTCCTTGCAGGGGGGTTGGACTAGATGACCTTTGAAGGTCCCTTCCAACCCTAACCATTCTATGATTCTGTGATTCATTCTATATTGAAAGGTAAAGCCCTTCCTATTAGGGTTTGCAGAGCAGCTAGCTGGTTTGTGTAGTTTGCAGCTGCCTGATGTCTGATGCTGATGTCTGTGGGACCTTGGGTAGTGGTCATTAGAGTGTGTGATGGTGTTCCCCAATTTATGAGTATAGTCAAGATTTTTCCACGCTGAATGTGAAATTGTGGAAAGGAGCCTCTTACTGGAGAGTGCTGGGGAGACTCTTCAGCATAAGCTGTCTCTTCAGCTCCAAGACTCAGCTGCTTGCCCTGCGGCATGCCAGAGGGCAGCTGCTTGTCCAGTGTGGGTGCAGCATCACAGCTGCAGAGCAGAGATTGCCAGCAGTTGAGCCAGCCCAGCAGGAGCTTGCCAGGTTCCCTCAGTGGCGGTGAGACAAGGTCTGATGAGCAGCAGTTGCCCGTGGGCCAGGAAGACAGACAGAGCAGAGGGCATACCTTGTCATGAAGCTGGATCTGATGCCTTTCTCTATTTCCTATCCCAAATTCTACTTGCTGCAATAGCAATTTAAAGCACTTTTTTTTTTTTCTTCTTTCGTTTTCCCTTGTTCCAGACTTTTTCTGAAACAAGCCACAAACAAATGTGTAGTTCTTGGGACCTCTTGGTTGCACACTAGCTTGCAGTAGAATGTCTCCACCTTTGGACTGACCAGGGCTCATGTAGCAGGGAAAGTGTCTTGTGTAACAAAGGGTTTTTTTTCTCCTGATGGCATGACAAGTCTGATAGATGACAAGTCTGTGTTTTCTGTCACTGTTTTTGTTGCAGCATAGACAAAATGCATCTGTAGGTGGAGTTCCTTGTATCAGGTGTCCATGCAGATCCATGCTGTAGGTGATGCTTCTAGAACCACCCAGAAGCGTTTTACTATGAGAGGATGATGAACTCCCGTTTGGCAGTGTATGTGCTGAACTCATAGGATGTGTCACTGTAGGACAGCATTAGCTGAAGGGGGCTGTGTTTTGAGATTGGAGATCATAGTCACAGAAGTCTTGGTTGGAAGAGACTTTGCAGGACTTTAGTCGGACTTCCTTCTTGAGTGAGGACTCTTGTAAGCACTGGATCAGATCCGTCCTCAACAGAAAACTTACCTTTCATGTGAAAAATGTGAAAATGCAGGGTCTTAAACTGTGTATTTGGGAAAGCTCTGGCTCAAGGGGGGGTGAACAAAGCACTATAATTTTTTTCCCCAATTTTCTTTGCCCTGTATCTGAGCTGTCAGGGGTAAGTCTGGTATGTGGAACATGGTTCTGGACTAGCTGGACCAGCTAGCATGCTCTAGAAGATGTGTGTGTTTGTGAACTAGTTTTGGGGTAGTTAATGTCAAAGCTGGCTCCTGGCCTCCCCTGCGCACTCAGTTTGGGTTTTGAACGTCACTAGTGCAGTGCAGCTGGTGTGGCGTTACCTGCGCGTCTTCCCCGGAGTACTGAGCTGCAGTTTCTTCTCCTGACAGACACTGCCTACGCAAAGAACAAAGTGAATGGCAAGTGGTACTACTTTGATGACAGCAGTGTATCGGTGGCTTCAGAAGACCAAATAGTGGTGAGTATTTGGCCTGAGGCTAATCTGAGCTTCTGCTGAAGGTGTGGTTCCCTGCTTTGGGTGTTTTGTTTCCAGCCAAGCCGTGTGGATTGTTTCAGATAGTTTTCTTCTTTGTTTGGTAGACAAAAGCTGCGTATGTGCTGTTTTATCAGCGCCGAAACAGCGAGGAACATACTGCCCCATCTCCTCCCCAAGAAGAGTGTGACGGCATGGATACCAACTAAACATCACCCCCAGCACTTGGCCACCATATTAGCGGTTGCTCTTCTAAAGCCATGCCTGAAGCATCTGAAAATTTTTTCTTCCTTCTGTAGGAGTCAAGCAGAAAATCTAGCACTGAAAGGTTCAGTGCTGGGGGTTGCAGAATAGCACTGGAGAGCCAGGAATAGGTGCTGACACTTGGGTATTTAGAGGCCAAAAATAATATATATTGGAGCTTCAATAAAGTTCTTTTTAAAATCTGGCTGAGCTGTGTGGCTAGAGGCAGGGGTTGGGGCTGAGCTGGGGCTGTGGGTCTTGGGCTGAGGGTTGTAGCTGGGATCGGGAGAATACACCCTGAGCTGGAGGCCAGGCCACAGCTGAGCCTCGCACGGGTCTGTGGAGGGGTACGGTGGGTATGATTCTGTGAATCGGAATGGGGGCTTCGTGCCAACTCTCTGGTGTTGTTGTTGGGCCCTGCCTGTGTCAGGGAGGCTTGCTGCACCCTTTCCGGAAGCTCAGTTCAAATCTTTGTACATTTGGCCTGTCTGTTGCAGTCTCTGGCATTGTACCTTGGTCCCCTTGCTAAGCAGCAAGTGTTTCTTTCTTGTATCCTTTCATGATGCATTTGAGACTCTTCTGGGCAGTTTTGACTCAACCTTTTTCATGTGAACGCAGAATCCTGTCATGTAGGAAGCTGCAGTGGGAGTGAATTGGACCTGCCTGTGGTATGGCACATGTGCAGGCTGGTCCCAGCCATGCAGGATACAGCTGCTCTGGCTCCCATTCTTCCGCAGAGAAAATATCATCCATAAGGTTGGCCATTTTTTTGTCCTCTCCATCCAGCTCCTACACCCCTCACTTCTAGGCTGCTCTGTAAGTGCTTTTCTGCCTCCACGATTTCTTCTGATTTGTGCAGTGGCAGCATTTTTATCCTTTTTTTCTCATTTTTGTGTCTCCTTGGATTCTTTTCTCCAGCAAAGCTCTGCACTGTCCCCAGAGCTGTCACCTGCATAAGGATGACAGTCCAGTGCAATGGATTGTGTGAATTTTCAGCCTTTTCTCTTGCGACTTTTGTTTTTTTTGGACTGCTCTTTCAGCCTTTCTCCTCCTCCCTTGAGCATTGCCCTTTAGATCCCCCACCCCATCATCTTCTGCGAGGCTGCAGGTGTGACAGTCCTGTGCGAGTTATCTCTGCCTTAGCTGTTCAATAGTTCTCCATCCTTTTGGTGCAACTGGCAAATGCTCTTCCCTCTGTCCTTCTTTACTGTCTGTGTTACCCGTAGGACTCAGGTTTCTTCTTGAATGAGGACTCCTGTGAGCACTAGATCAGGTCAGTCCTTAGTGAAGAACTGGTCTTCCATGTGAAAAATGGGAAAAATCTATAGCCTTAGTCTGTGTTTTTTAGGGAAAGATCTAGCTCAGGGTGGTGAACCAAACAGGAGGGATTTTCCTTCTTGGAGCCAAGTTATGCTGGCAGAACAAAAGGCTAAGAAAGGCTTTTTTTTTTCCTGGAAATGCGTGCTTGCAGCCAGTCGGTCCTCTGTGCACAGTTCCTGTGGCTTCGTTGCTGACCATAACCTTCTCTGATGGTCAGCGTAACAGTGGTCATCCGTGTAACTCCAAATGCGCCAGCTCAACTCCCTTTCCACAGCTCTCGGCAGCAAGCCCCGTGGGAAACTGTTGTGTGCCCACCCTGCACCTCTGCTGTGCTGCAGCCAAGCAAAACTCCAGCCAGGTGCTCCCTGTCTTCTCCTGCTCCGAGCAGCGGGAAGGGAGGGCAGCACCCTGTGGCCCCTTAGCCAGGGCACTGGACAACGATAGAGAGGAGGAGGGAGGGCTGCCTCTAGCAGGCACACCAGTGTTGTGATCCTCTTCTGCAGAATTTTGCTTTTAAAGCATTGAAATTTGAATTGTGAGACCAGAGTTGCTTAATTGCTTCTGGCGTTTGGTTTTTGGGGTTGTTTGGGATTTTTACAACTGTTAATATTGTGTTTCTTGTTTTTTTTCTTTGTTACTGAAGGGAGCATCCCAAATGCAATTTTTTTTTAAGCTGTAGCACTGCACTGAATTACTCTGATTTTTTTTTTTTTTGTTCATTTTACCCTGAAAGAAAATCATATGGGCATTCCAAAATGGGGAAGAGAGGAAAAGGTGGGGAGTAAAAGACATTTTTAATAGAAAAATCAATCTGAAATAGCCGTTGTTCTCCTCCTCACCTCCCTGCCTGTGCTGACACCGAGAAACCCATCAGTAGGGCTAAATCTCCGCTGCTCGGATGTCGAACAGACTCGGTTGTACTGCAGAAAAAGTGGCCCAGCTCTCACTTTCTCTGCCTCTGAGCCGATGGGCTTTGGCTGGCGTGTGTGTGTGCTGTAATACCAGACCTGTTTTTTAGACTAGCACTTTGTAAGTGGCTGACTCTATTGTACAAAGCGGAAAATTAAAGAGTGGTTTGCACTGAAACTGGTTTTTGTTGTATTTTCAGCTTTCATTATGTGACCTGAGACTGCTGGTTGTGGGCATGCCTCATGCTCCAGGAGCTCTTTTGGCTGGGGGAGGGCGAGTCCTGTGGATCCAGCCCCTCCCTGCTCTGCCAGTGGGGATTTGGGAGAAAAGCAGCTGTTCCCTGCGCTGCTCTGTAGGTTGGAGCATTTGTGCTTGTTCCTTCTGTCTATTTTCTCCAGGCTGCTTGTGGCCGTGCCACTGAAATACTGTCCTGCAGTCACTGCACTTTCCTCCTCAAGGCAACCTGACTGCCTATACGAGAGCAGGCTGGAGAAGACTGAGGAAGTTAAATGCAGCAGGCTTGTGTGTGTTTAGCACTGGTGTGCATGCAGGGAATTGGTGGGGATTGTCAAAATCTTGCAGGTGAAGGAGGGCTGTGAAACCCCAGTAAGAAGATTTGAAGTCTTCACGTCGTGATTACAGGTAATAGTGGAGGAGCTTGATCTTAGCTGGTGTCTCAGAGGGTTAGAAGAGCTTTAATGTAGAACAGCAGATGGTGAGCTTCACTACGAAGTGCTGACCTCCAAAGCATGGCATGAAACACATCATGGAAAGAAGGGGAAAGCAAAGTGGCAGCTTTTGGATGTGGAGGTGTCTGAGCCAGAGCAGAACATCCCTGTCCAGAGGGGAGATGATTTTGGTAAGAACAGAAAACAGGCTGTGTCTCAGTCCTGGCTCAGCTCCTGCTTTGAAGAGGGTGTGCCGTTTCACCCGGAAACATAGGGCTCAGAGTACAGTGAGGAAAAAATAACAGCCACAGTGTATGGAAGAGCTTCTGTTTAAGAAGCAGTTCCCCAGGTTAGGACTCTTCTCCCTGGAGAAGAGAGCTCCTGCAGACAGACAAGCCAGGAACAGCTGCTTCCTGTTCAGAAGTGCAGAAGATGCTGGCAGGAAGCTTAAAACAAAGTGAGTATTTTCCTCACCTGGCACAGTAAAGAATGGGGACTACAGGGAATGGCCAGGCACCGTGTACCTCCTGCTGTGAGTCTGGCAGGCAGGAGGGGCTCTGTAGGCAGTCTGAGGTGCTTATAAATGGGCTTGAGAGTTAAATTAATGGGGAATTAGTCTGTGTGTTTGCTACCTCTGCATAGAAATGCCATCTCTGACTCTGCTGCCCAAAGACCTCTGAAAAGCTGCTCTGCCCAGGAAGGAAAGCAGCAAAGCGGGGGCCAGAAGTTGCCCCTGTGACCACCAGCAGGCTGACCAGGGCAGAAGAAAGCAGATGGGATTCCGCAGCACTAGGGAGCCTCGGTGCAGGCTTGGATACGAGAGGAAGGCGAGCTGTCCCATGCTTTGCTGTGAGCAATGGTGAGTATCTCCCTCTGGCTTTTGTTTTCTTCTGAGAAAGCTTTAAACCCTGATTACTGTAACAGGAAGAGGACAGAGGAAGGACAACCACTGCTTTCAGAAACTGAATCTGCACACTGCTTCTGAAGATGCATTAAGTCAGTTAAGTCAGTTTGTTGTTGTTAAGTCAGTTAAGTCAGTTTTTAATTCCTAACATGATGTCTTGATTGTTCAAAAGCAAAGGACAACTAGTTATGCATTTGTTTAAAAGGATAAAACCAGAAACAGGCACTACTTGTACTTTTTCAGACTCATGAAGCTTTAAGTTCCTTAACTCAAGCAAGCTTGCTCTTTGTGTACAACTAGACATTTTAAGTCTCTTCTACCTTTCCCAGGAGGAGAAACAGAACTCCAGCTAGAAACCCACACTGAGAGCCTTTGGCTCCATTACAAGGTACTTTGTCCTGGGGCTAAATCAGAGTTAGGTAACTGCAGTTCTGAACGTGGTGTTTTGCTTTTATTCTCAGCCTTGCTAAAATACATTATTAGTTTTAAGTAACATTTCTTTTCAAATGAATTTTACAAGAAAAGACAAAAGCATGTTCTCAAATTCAGAAGATAGAGGTCTGAAGTTCTTCCTTAAACATGCCTTCAAAATGGAGGTCTTTTGCCATGAGCTCTTCTTCTACATCTTCTAAGGCCCACTGATGATCAGTCAGTTCTAAAGCTTCCCATTCCGTCTGCATTGATAATAAACAGAGACAGAGAAAGGAAAGCAACATACTATTAAAGTAAAGAACTCTGCAAAGCAGTGCTTACCTTAAAACGGCAACAAAAGCCAACTTCTATTCAAAACCTGGCAATCCTGTCAACTCTCTAAAATTGGTGTTTTACACTGGAGTGGGTATTAGATAGCTGGTCAATACAAGTACATCATAAAGTTATAAAAATTACATTATCTGCTTTTTGAAAACCCTCTAACCTTCTGGAATAGTCCATTTCTTCTTAAACCGCTGTCTCTAGAAACACAGCCAATTCTGTTCTGTGAGGGTCAAGTGCTTTGTGATTAGTTAATTCTTTAGTTCAGAGATATCTGATAAAAACAACTACAGGCCAAAAATTGTGCAGCTGATCAGACTTATGTGCCTCATTAGAGTGTTTTCTCCCTGGAGCCGCAGTTTAATTCATTAAGCCAGGTGTTCATAGCAGCCCAAGACCTAAGAAAAAAAAATCCTAAATATGAGGATGATCTCCCCCCACTACTAATTTCCACCACCCATGAACACAAATCTCTCCTCCTCTGCAGGAGCAGACCATCCTGACTTCCCAGGCAGCAGGTTGTGTGTGGGTAAATCTCTACTAATAGTAAAAAAAAAAAAAAAAACCAAAAAAAAACCAAAACAAAACAGAAACCAGGGCCTTCCCTCCATGCACAAGCTAAGCTTGGGAAAGGCAGAGGCAGCCTACTAGGCAAGTGCCTATGGAGACTACTTAAGAGAATTTCAAGACACACACAACTTCAGTCTGTCAAATCCTGACAGATTTTCTGTTGTGCTCATCTGCTTACTTGATTTTCTTACCCAAGTTCCATCATGTGCCTTGTGCTCAGCTACACTATTAACACAATTTTTTGGGAGCCAGCTTCTGCTTTGGAACTGGATCTCAAGGGAAACAAAAAATCTTATTCTGCAAAAGCAGAAGATGGCACATGAATTTGGCTTTTGTATCAGGAATGACTAACTAATCACGTTTGCTTCAGGGTATCAGCAGCTCTGCCAGACCCAGGGCAACTTCCATACCCTTCATCAGTTGTCAGCTCTAATTATAGGAACAGGAATCCACAGAGATTCCCTTGCTTGACACAAGGAGAGGCCAAGTTACATATAGACTCAGTCCTGTACGTTCACAGCAAACAGGAGTGTAGGTGGGAATACTGTACCTTAAATGCTTTGTTAGTATCTGCTGGCATGGCCATTGCTGCTCCTGTCATTTGTTCTTGCATCACCCTGGACTGATCTGCAGCTACAACGGAGAAATGAGAGGTTCATTTCTGTGTCATTTACACAGCGTTTCTTGGAGCACAGTGCCACCAGGCTGTTCTAGCTGTGAACCAGTAAGTTGCAGAAACACCCAGAACGCAATACTGACATGCCAGAAAGAGTTCTCACAAGGTATCTTCTTCTCATCCCCTACATCTTAGCTAAATTTACATAGAACATGCAGACAAATGGAGAAAAATAGCCTTCTACATTCCCAGTGACCCCAAAAACAGTACCTGACCTGCCCCACATCTAGCATTAAGAAATCTTTGCAGTTTTCCTTAAAACTGATCCTTGCTAGAAATAAAAGCAAGCCTGAGAGCAGAATTTCTGCACACCAGTTTGAAGAGAAGGAAAGCACGGGTTAATTACCATGGAAATTTACAACCAGTCAGCCACTGGCTGGTGCAGAAGATCTGGGTACTTGCTGCTGTCACACCTGGCCAGTGGAGAGTAACCTCACAGAAGTAAGAGAGGCTTTCAGGAACTTTTTCTCTGGAAATCTAGAAATCCTTCCCCAGCCTCCCTCAGAAGTCATCCCATGGAAGGAGAAGCCAGCTCTTTCACAGAAATGACAGTGCCTTACCATTATCTTGGCCCAGGATGAGGGTATAAATGCTTCTGAGTCCAAAGACATTCAAGAAGTACCAGGAAGCAGAGCTTACCCTGATAAATCAGAACAAGCACGGTTGATTTCAGCTCAAAGCTGGCTTGTGATCTCATTTCAGAAGCACGCACAGACCGTTTAAAGGGCGATTAGCACATTCAGAACTTTCCAAGTGAATATTCAACCTTGCGTGCTGAGGACACAGGCTTACCAGGACGCGTCTAAAGTGAGCAGTTCAATTCCCTGCTGCAACATTGGTTTAAAGCGTAACGTCAGAGGAAATGGGACCTTTGCTGCAGGATGAAAAAAAAAAAAGCCCAGTTTCACAAAGTGACACTAGATAATTGCAAAGCAAATGGCAAAGTGAGCAGATAGTTTTGGTTTCTTTTTTTAAATTAAATCTAATGTAGTCTGAATGCAATGCATACAATAACAAGTTAACATATACTTTTGAAAAGCTGTAGTTCTGTATTTCTTTAAATATGAAAAGACTTTTTGAAACTTAATCAGATGGCCAAACCATCACAGGTATTGTTTCAGTGACTGCAAAGGGGAATGGTTTTTTGTTAAGGAAACAGTTGTCATATAAACTGTAAGAAAAAAAAAAAACAAACAACAGAACTGTGAATTTAAGGAATTATTTTTTATATTTTCACTTTGTATTACATAGTAACCAACTCCCTGGACAGGTTCAGATGAAAATCCACTGTATCAACTTAAAGGCTAGGCAGTTTTAATAAATTTAAATATTGTTTTTGCCACTACAATTGTTCCTAAATACATGAGCCATTTTTTCTTTGTGAATGTGGCTGGCATTCTGAAAACCATTTTGCCCCCTTTGCTATGGGGCAAGCAAATGAATGCAGTTCATGGAGCGAATGGTGGCAGTGCCACAAGCCAAACTCATGCTGCTTCCAATTTACTGCTTTCAGGCAGAGGAGCAAATCTCTGATGCAGCCTAGACCCTCAGGTCATCATCAGAAACACGGCAAGACCCATGGGCTGTGTAATTCCAGACACTTACTTGTGACAAATCCCGAAAATGTCATGTTGATCCAACCACCGATGAGGATCATAGGCAGAACATTGGTTACATTCCCTTTCATCATATCTGTCAACATGGTAGGATCTGCAATTCAAAGATTTTATGTAAAGTAGCAGCGTATCACAATAAAGGGAAACAAGATATTACTTCACCAACGTCAGCCATTTCTATTACAAAACTGCATGAGAGATAAGAGTCGTATCACAGTATCATCCCATACCTATTATTTTCCACTGCTGTAAAATACTTTGCAAAATGAGATGAACAGCCAGTGTGGCAGTGGCTGCTAGTGAAAGGGGCTTGTGTTCTCTGCTGTATCTCACCCCAGCTGCTTTGTCTGTGTTTGACCCCCTCCCTCGTGAACTCACCAGACCCCTCTGCGAGCTGATTTAGGTAGAAAAGGGACAACAAACTATCCAGCTAATTTGCTGCTGAGGTCTTTGGCCATGTTAATGAGGTAAATCAGTTTAGAGAAGGTCATGCAGAAGCTGGTGCAAAAAACTAATAAAAGGACACAAATGAGAGCAAGACTTTCCATTTCTGGCAACACTGAGGTGGTCATGGTCTCGTGAGATACTGCAGGCAGCTGGAGATTGAAGTTAAGCAAAATGAAGTGACCCACCACTTTGCTACTAAAGGGAGGGATTTCACTCCCCTCTTCTCCCCAGTGCCCAGCTGCACAGTCCTGCCACCTCCCTCACGTTCATGGAGATCTTTGCAAAGTTGATTCATCTTCCTACCTTAGCAGAAAATTACAGTTTTTCTGCCTGGCTATATTTACAGTACTTTAACATACCTGTCATTGGTGAAGGAGGCACTACTTTTCTTTTAGTTTTCTTAAAGAATCCATCCTCTGGGTTATTAAAAAAATATTTCCGGGTCAGGAAAGACTGAAAACAAAAAGGACCAATGCCAACACCATCAGAAATGAAAGGACAGGAGCATTATTTCTTGCTCAGACATGCAGACATCTTATGAGCTTTCGTAACAACTCCTTCTTTCTTGGAGAGGTACGTCACTGCCCATATGCTCTAAAGCTCCTCACTCTTCTGTTTCCCTGGATCCAAGTACCAGCTCTCTGGCTTTCTAAAATTCTTAAAATAATTCTAAGAATTCTCTGAAGAATACACATTAATTAAATAGTTTTTAGCCCTTTGTGCAAACTTCTTGCTGGTTCAGACAGCTGATACCAGTACATCAGATATTTTCATTCCCCTGGGATGACCTCTGGATTTTACCACGTACGTATTTGGCAGCAACTGGGCCAACAGGAGCGACTGATTTTTAGTTCAGCAAATGTTACAGCTGACAACATACAGCTCCCTCATTATCCTGAGCTTTTATTAAATCCCTGTGTATTTGTTGGCAGATATTACACACGAAGGTTTGGACGCAGACTTTTGGGAAGCAGTTAACCCACCAAGCAGCGGAAGCGAATATAAACGTCGGGAAAAGACACGCAGGGCGGTCCTGCGTCCAGGTTTCCTAAGCATCCGCTACCGGCCGCGCTTCCAGCCGCTGTTGCGGGCCGGGGAGGCCCGGCCTGAGCGCTAACCCCGCCGGACACGGTGCGGGGGCCGCCCCCTCCCTGAGGGCTCCTCTCAGCCCCGCTGGCTTTGCGCTTTGCCCCGCAGCCGCCCGCTCGGTGAAGCGCGAAGCCCTTCGCGCCGCTCCCTACCTGCTTGGGAATGTATTTTCCGTTTTCCCGCAGGACTCGGCTCCGAATCAGGACTTGGCTGGAAAAGAGACGTGTCGCGTTAGGGAACCGCGGGCGAGGCAGAGGCGAGGCCGGGGTGCGGGGGGGGCCCTGACCTGTCGGACACCTGCTCCTGCGTGAGCCGCTTGTCGCTCTGCAGCAGGATGGAGACGTAGTGCCGGATCATGCCCACGAAGAAGGTGATGAAGACGATGGGCAGCACCACCCACAGCCGGATGTTGGAGTCCAGCAGCAGCTCGGGCTCGCTCATCGTGGCGGCAGCGCTACCGGACCCGGCTCCGGCCGCCACCGGGCCCGCTCCAGGCCCCGGCTCCTCTTCCGCTTCCGGGCCCAGCTCTTCCGCCGCCGCCGGAAGGGCGGCACCGCGCGCCGCTGGCGGGAAGCTCGAGCGGCGGGGACCGCGGCCCTGGCGAGGCTGCCCGGGCCCGGCTGCCGCGTTCGGACAAAATCCGGCTCTTTTGTTATTCGGAGCGCAAAACCGGCTTTAAAACTTGACAGCGCGCCTGGTGCCGGGGCCCGGCCGGCCTCTCCTGGCTGCGGAAACCGGTACAACCCCGCTGAGGGGAGCGGGAGCTGCGCGCACCCCCCCTGCCCGTAACCGCCCGGGTGAGGTGAGTCGGCTGCCAGAGGAATTTGCCGGCATTTGGGAGCAGGTCCCTCTTTAGAGGGCTGCCCCGGACGGAGCGCTCTTCCTTGGCCCGTCAGCCTGCGCCTCGGGGCAGAAGAGCTGCTGAGGGCTGATTTTGGGAGTCGTTCTGCTTTCACCCTGATATTTTATGTAACTCTTTTTAGTAGCCTCTGCCAAGCAGTTGAAACTGAGCGTGAGATGATCAAGCATCTCTTTTTAAAACAATTTTTAAACTTTGAAGGTGAAGCAAGATTTATTTCGCCTTTTTAATCCCTGGCACCCACCACAGGAGGACGAGCCGGAAGGTTTGTGCTGCCAGAGCGCTGGCGGCTGTGCTGGGTCAGGAACGTGAGCAGGGCCGGCTCACCCGGCCGCGCTCGGGAACACTAAATTGCTAATCCTTTGTGCCTTTCTCTGGGTGTGGGGAGAGTACCACAGGTGTAGATCGGTGGATGCCATCTGAGACCTCTTAGTTACTCAGTTTAACTTGCCATTTAATTTGCCTGGCATCTGAAAGGAAAGCTAAGCCTTGTTTTATGAAGAACTGGATTTTAGAAACAGTGATCTATTACACTGTTTAAATACAAGCTTTAAAACCTTGTGCTGTGCAGCAGAGAAATGTGGTGTGATACCAGTTAACCAGGCAATCTGCTTTTCTTTGAGCAGTTTCAGTTTCTGGAGCATTTCCCTTCGCTATTCACTAATGCGTTCTAGATTTGCTTAAAAAAAGCTGAGTTAAAGTCACGTCTCCTTTGCTCACTTGTCTTTTTCTTGCATTTTTATAGGCAACAACAAGGGTTTTGTTACCATGGTTTCGAAAAGGAAATTGTCAAAAGCTGATGTGTCTGGAGAGAACTGCCCGACAGATGTGGCGAGCAGGTGCTCAGGTATAATCCTACAGGGAATGGAGACCCATTGGTAGAGGCAGCGGCTCCCAGGCAGGGAGAAGGCCAAAATGATAGGTTTGATAATGACACTGTTGATCTTTAAACACTTTTAAAAATAAATCACAATAAACCAACAATGCTAAAAGCAGTGCCGTATCTCTTCTCAGTCCCTCTGTTCTCATACCTTTGATCAGTGTTTATCATCTTGAGCTTCAGGGTCTGCAGATTAATTACATTTGACCAAAACTGATATCTGTAAATCAAACCAAAATAACCTCTACGTAGCTGGAGGGAAGATAGTTATTTTTTGCTACAGCAGCTGGGTGGATACCTAAGGGACAGGTCTGGTGGAAGAACCTATATTAAATTTGTGCTTTTCAGGCCAGAGGAAAGTATGTGCTCTAGTGTTACTCATAATCTGTTGGTGGCTGTGTCTCCCACGAGAGTAAGCCACTGAAGGTGTACTTTAACCGTCTTTGGTTATGGATCACTAAAAAGGGTGAGTAAGAAGTGTTCCTCTGTGTCGTGCTGCAGGGGTAACTGCTTTACAGGACCTGCGTGTTGGCATCCGAGTCGGCTAATGACCGCTGTCAGACAGCGGTACAGTTTGTTGGTCTGGTCCCATAAGTGTATTCCTGTGTTCCTCTAATTCCTTACTAGAAGGTTAATTTCAAATTAGTTGTTTATATGAAGGATCCTTGCTATTTTAATTGCAGAGTATATTTGATGTACCATGTCCTGTTTTCTCAGAAACAAAGAAGTCGCGCATTTCTGATAAGGAAAAGGCCTCTGCCCATGGTGGAGTGGAGAATGAGGGAGTCTTTGAAGAGCTCCTTAGAACATCAGGAATTGTACTGAAAGCTGGGGAGGGACAGAATGAAATAGGTATGGGTTTAACACTTGCTCTCTCTGCTTGTATCTGAAAACCTGTAAAGATGACTGGTACAAAGAAAAGAGCATTTTACTTGCAGAGCAAAAATGCTTGAGCCAGCTTGTTCCAAAGTTCAAGCAAACCTTCATCTGGCCTCCTGCTTGTTATGTACATTTTGAATTGCACAGTTCTTAAACTCACACCAGCTTTTTGAGTGTATACATGCTAAGTTGCATGACTTCTGAAAGATGACTGGGGCTATATGCAATCAATTAGACTGCGTCTGTGATTACAGCATTGAGTTGCAGAGGCAGGAGCTCTGAAATAGGAAAACCAGCATGTCATGTTGCCTTTCGGCTCAGATAGGCCTTCAGGAATTCATATATTAAACCTTTTTAATGCTATTAGCTACTCACAGCCCAGACTGGAGAAAGCACAAGTGGTGATATCACTCAGGCTTTTGCTACCTGGACTTCTCCACAGAGCAGCCACAGAAGGATGCTCAACCACGGGCGGATGAGCTTGAGAGCTTGTACTTAGTGTAGCTGCTGTTATGCTGTTGTATGGATAAAGTGTGTCTGGTTCTTTATTTTCTTTTTAAACTTTCTCCTTAGCTGTAGATCAAATGACTTTCCAGAAGAAGCTCTGCCTGGCCCTGGAGAAGCACCCTACTTACCCAGGCGTAAGTAACAGACTATGCTTTGGCAGGAGCCAGCTTTAGAACTGTTTGCTGTGCAGCAAAAGATGCAAATGCAGCTGCCTGTCCCTGCTAGTCCCATACAAAAGTATGCAAGGCGGTAGTTTATCTTGGATTTCTGTGGTCCAGGCTCTCTAATTCTCTCAGTGCTGCCATCCCAGCCTTTTGGTCCCATTGTCCTTCTGCTACCTCAGTCTCTTCTCAGCTGTTACATCTGAATAGTCAGACAAAGAGGTGCCTCTGTCAAACCAGTCTTGGTGTGCGTGCTCCAAATTTGGTTTTGCCTAATTCCAAGCAAAAGTGCTGCACTTCCACCACCTTGCCGTGTCAAAATAATTAACTGGCAATATTATTCAATAGCCAAAGACTGTTAAAGGCAGAAAAATCACTTGCTTAACTTTCTAGGGGAAGCTGTGTTTGGTTATGTGTGGGCTTGGAGCTGGCAGCATTAAAACTGCCACACTGTGGTGCTCCTCTCCAGTCAACAAGCCCAGTGTGAAAGTCCTGAGGCCAGTGATTTGAATCCTGCAAATATTTTTTTGAGTGCCACTCTTGTCACATTAAATGTTGCTGTCTCAGCTGAACAGGAAGAAAGGCAAAGCCCTTTTAAATCAAAGTAGAATGTGACATTGTTGCTTTAGAGTTATTCTGTAAAACAATCAGTGTTTGCTTTTGGAAACGGTTTAGACTAGGGTTCATTTGTTATCCAGCATTCTTTCCATCACAGTTTCTGTCTGCTGTCCCTGGCTAGCTCTTCCCTGTTATCATCTGCTCACAAACAACATCCTAAAAGCCAGCAGTTGATCGGGATGTCTTTTCAGGAAGTGGATAACTTCTTTCTGCTTTGCAGGTTGTAAAGCAGTTTATCAGCGGCTTGGAATCTCACATCAAGGACAGAAACCAGTTCAAGAACTGTCTCTTGCCGTGCACTCCCATACGGACTGAGGGGTCGAGGTCAGAGAAAATGTATTTTGTCTTCCCCTGCAGTCAGAGGCAGTCTCTGGTTAAATGGCACGTAACGCTATGCAGAGGGGAGGGAAAGGCCATAGCTCCAGCTGACACACAGCAAGACTGCAAAAGCAGCTGGTGTAATACATTGGTATTCAATAGCACGAAGTTTAAAGTGGTAAGTCACAGAATTTACTAGCTGCCTGTTGCATACATTGGGCTCCATGGCATTTTATAGCAAGAACTAAATACTGGGGGGAAAAAAATTGACAAGACTGGTGAAGATCACCTGCGTTTTGACAATTTTTCCAGGAGATACAGCTTAACCACAGAGACTTGCATTTCCATCTCACACTAGTCTTGTAGAAAGTAAGCTTATTCAGAGCTAAAGTGGAGTTTTATATGCGTCTGTGGTTACCATATGTTAGCATAAGTCATTGTAAATGTTTGGTTTTTTTTTAAAAAACCCACAGTAATGGAAAGAGTTGCAGCCTGTTCTTCTAACATATTTTTATTACAATTGTGGTGGAATCTTTCATCTTGCAGGACTCTGGTACACTCGTATTGCGAAAGCCTCATTAAACTGCTTCTTGGAATTAAGATCTTACAGGTATGGGCACTTTAGTTTCCTCTTTACAGTGATGTTGATTTATTTAGGGATCCTGCTGCTTATGTAAGTAGAGGATTAATAGAACAGATGAGACTGCAGATGAGACTGCATCTGGAATAGTGTCCAGTTTCTTGTTTCTTTAGGGACACAAAGATGCTTAGGGCCTGGAGCACAAGGCATACAGGAAGAGATAGAGGGAATTTGGTTTGTTCAGTCTTAAGAAGAGAAGATTAAGAGAGATTTTGTGGTCTTTAAATATCTAGTTGCATGGTGTAGAGAAGAAAAAGCCAGACTCTTCTCAAAGGTGAACAGGGGCGGGATGAGAGATGATGGCTCAGGTCAACCATGGGAAATTCTGATAGGATGTAACCACTTCCACTGTGGAGAATGTTTTCTTTAAGTGCTAGAACAGGTAGGCTAGAGAGGTGATGGAAACTCCGTTACTGGAGTAATCTGAATCTTGGAAATGTTTAAAAATGGGCAAGATGCAGAGCAACCTGCTGGCAAGAACAAGTTCTGTTAAGTTGTATACAACTTGCATCAAGATGTATACGGAGTTGAAGATGAGAGATACCTCACCAAGGCATGGGAAACCTTAGAGCAGCTGTGGATTTAAATCCTCTCATATTAAAAAGTTTTAAAAGTTCTTGTCTTAAGTACATTTTTTTTAATTGCATTTGAGCCTGGATTAAAGGGAGGAAGAATTAGATCTGCAGAGGGAATGGGAAAAGCACGTGAGCACTGTTTTCAAACTTATCTAAAGTTGATGCTTTAGATTCCTATATGGTGAAAAGCAACTCAGCTGGGTGTGAGAAAGAGAGCTTTGTTTGGCCCAGAGGAATTGTACATCCTGCCTGTGTGCTCTGCTTCTGTAAGGTTATGTTGATGGTTTACACCACTCTGGGCATTTGTGATTTTCAGCTTACAGGCTGTATGCCTCCTTTCTGGCATTAGGGAAGAGACTTCTTACACAGGAAATATTTTTATTTGTCCTTTTGAGTCTTTTATTCTCTGTGCATGTTTCATCTTTCGTGAAACATCAGTTTTGGTGGCAATACCACAGCACAAGCAGTAAATCATCATCCTAACACTGTCTTTTTGCCTTTCTTCTAGCCTGCTGTCATAACACTGTTGTTGGAAAAGATCCCTGAATTCTTTTTTGACATGTGAGTATAGACTGTCTTTTCTCTGCCTTGAAATTAAATTTCTTTACGACAATCACCAGCTGTTTGACTTTAACTTCAAATTTACCTGAATGAATGTTTGCACTGATGTTTTTTTCTTCATATATGTGTAAAATTATCTGTGAGGTACCATGACTTTAAACTTGTGGATGCATAAAGCAGAAAACAAATTTATAGAAGCTGAAATGCAGACATACTTCATGATTCATTATGCTTTTCTTAGCTCCTGGCACAAGCTTGGGAAGTATTTCAGCAGAGGGACTATGGAGTATCTCATTATTTAAAAAAAGATACAAGTGGCTGGCAGAGTTTTAGGAGGCTGCTAGATACAAACAGACCTCCTTTTAAAAATACAAATTGTGTTCAAACAAGGAAAATAGAAAGGTGTTTGAGAGATCCTGAGATGCAACACAAGCAAGACTTGAACACTTAAGCTCTTAAGTACCCTGGGTGTTCGCTACAGAGTTAGTGGAGCAGGCCAATGGACAGAAAGAAGCTGATGCTGTTCCTGAGACAGTATTTGTTCCAGTGCTGAGTATCGAGCAGGATGCCAGTGCTGCACAGAGAGACTGAGTCTGAGAAATTGTCTCGGACTGAAATCTGGTTAGAGGAGGGTTTAACACAAACAGTCACAAGGACTGAATTGTTCTCATCCAGGAATTCCAAAGGATCTTGGCTGTAAAAGTGATAAGCTTGTAATTGTGTTGTGAACCCTTTAACTAAAGTCTTAGAAATGGATGGTATTACATTCCTCTCCTATCAAGCTACAAAAAGAGTGACCTTTTTTCCTATGTATTGATGACTAGTTTAAAATGGAAACAAAAAAATAGAAATAAGTGGCCCATTTTTCAGTAAGAGGATGTTACTGGGATGGTCCCACAGAGACCTAGGTTGTTTAGTGTGTTTGAAAGTGAAAAAGGAAATGAAAAGTGAGGGTACAATTTCTGGTAACAATTTCCAAGATAATCTAATCTAAAACTAATTGTGAAGAACAGTAGATTTTTTTTTTTTCCCTTTGATGTCCTTTTTTTTTTTCCCTTTGATTTTTTTTTTTGTTTTGTTTTGTTTAATTACGGGACAAGAAGCAACATTACAGGTAGTCTGTAACCACACCTGTACTGATCAGCCTGTTTCTCCCAAGTCTGATGTGAAAGCATAGACCTGTCAGACCTCTACAGGTTTTAATGCCAGTCAGTGCCTGGACAGAGGACATGCAACGTATTGACTTACTGCAGGCAGGGTAGGGAGAACTCGGTTTATCCACGCGATGTGGCAGCAGCCAGCTGATTAATACACATGTGTTCACAGACCAGCGTGACCAGAAGTTACAGAAGAGGGAGTGCATCTTGGTACAGCTCCATACATTGTTTTCTTAAAAAATCAGACTAAAAATAATCCTGGCAGTATAAATACAATGTCAAATCCAGTGGTTTCATTTAGGAAAGGTGTCTTCTTTTTGTTTCTTATTTTTGGTATCAGTTCCACGCTTAGCAGTAGTCAAAGCAGCGAACAGAATATTAGGGAAGGAATTGGGAACAAAATGGAAAACATAACGTCACCGTAAATGCATGCTGCAGTGACATTTTGAATATTGCATGCTCATCTGCTCAGGCTGTCAAAAATACAGTAGAACAGGTTCTATGTAATTAGGGAAAAGTATTCCAAATAAAATAGAATTCTCCCTGCTTTCAAAGGATGTGACTGGCAGAGAGATAACAGATGTCTGTAAAAGCAAGAAAGATTTAGAAAAGGTAGTTGAGGACGGCTTAACCACTGTTTCTAACTATGCAAGGCACTAAACAAAAAAAGCAGAAGTATTTTTTCAGATTATGCATAATGGTCCTGTTCCGTTGTGCTTTTTTTGCCTTTTTGTAAGGCTTAGGGAAATTAATGGAGGATAAATGTACGGCTGGATAGCAGACATGGAGAGGGTAGCCGCTTCTGCCTTGGAGATTTGCTAAACTGCTTATTGTTGGAGACTGAGTGGAAACTGTCAAAAGATTGCTCTGTGAATGCCCTGTTAGCAAAACTTATCCAAAAGCATTGGATACTGACTACGGTTGAGGACAGGGATACTGGGCTCAAAGGAGACTGAGGCTAAGCTGGTGTAGCCACTCCTACGGTAGCACAGGAGATCTGAAGTAAGGTCACAGCGTACGCTTTGGTTTTTGCTCCATAACTTCAGGAGGTGGTGGTACTGAAACGGGCTGGTAGTGTCCCTGCGTTGTCTGCATAGCAAGTAAGAAGTAGAGATCTTCCTAGATGGTGCTAAAATCTTTAGGGGTGTTAACGATATTTTCATAATATGGTTTTGACAGCTGGTTTGCTGACCAGCAGCAAAGCTTTTGAGTCTGTCTGTAGGTCTGACTAATCTGTGTTTCACTTTCTGCTGTTTTAGAGTGGGCACCTTTGGAACAAATTATCCCCGGCTCATCATCAATCAGTTTAAATGGCTTGACAGGCTTCTTGACAGCCAGGTGGGTACTGATGGCACGATGACATGTGTGTTATATCCAGTCAGCTTCTGGAATGCCTCTCAGGTGGGATGAGATCAATTATTGTGCTAATGAGCTGTGATGTTGTTTTCATATTCACATGCTGAAGGAGAGATTTAATTCTGTCTGTTTTATTATGGTTGCCTTCAGCGACCTTTGAACATCCCCTTTTACTATTTCTCTTCTTCCCTTGCTCTAAGTCTCCTTTTTGATAAATTTCTATCTATATGTATGTATGTATGTATCCACATGGGTGACCCCACTTTAAAGCTGTTGTTGGCAGGAAGTTACAAACCTCTCTTGTTTAATTTTAACAAGAGATATTGGATACTTGCAAGCATCTGGGGAAGAATTCTCTATTTCTGCGTTGGTGGTAATTTTCCTTCTTTCCCCGAGTCAGTCTGTCTCTTTGGGTTACTTTGTACTGGAGAGCTGTTCCTAGAAAATCCCAGAATTAACTCAGTCACGAAGTCCTACTAAACACCGAGAAGCTTGCAGTTGTGTTTCCCAGTTTCCTTTGCTCACCAAGATAGTTATATCCTGCCTCTAAAATACCATTGCTCCATCAATGTCTATGCTATGCTTCACGACTTCAGCAGGGCTATGAGTGAAGGGACAGTTGACATAAATCCAGACAAATGACTTACTGAGTGACCTTACATGCGTAATATTGTTGCCACGCTAATGAACTGCTTTCTCACAGTGAAACTCATGTGTTTTACAAGTCTTTGATCCTCTTGTCTGCAGGATCTTGTCAAGAAGTTAATGCAGATGGTTGGTGTCTCTCCGGTGCCAATCCAGCATGATATTATCATCAACTTACCTGAGATCCTGGAAGATTCTCAGCAAAGTGAGGTTGCCAGAGAGCTCAGGTACAGATGATTCTGTTGTTTGTTTGTTTCTTCCCCCTTGCACTTAGCAGAAAAGGACGTAATGCATAAATGCAGGCTGCACCAGGACTGACTGAAGTAGTAGGACAACTGTTTCTGTTAAAGGTAACGTTCAGGGACAGCTAGCACTGGCTTAGGACATTTCATTTGTGCTGTTGTGCTCTTAAAGAGAGGTCTAAATGCTCCAGAAGTGCTTTTATCTAAAAAATTATTAAACTCTTGCCTACCTGGATACAGCACAGGTAGAATCCAGTGACGTACTCATTACTTTTGCTGGATCAGTCTGTGGTCGGTCACTGGGACACTGCTATAGACAGCTTTTGGTTTGGGTTGCATTCTGTTACAGTAAGGGTCAACGTTGTTTTTATTAATTAAAAAAATGCACAACGCAGTAAATGTGTGCATGAAGCAGAACTTTCTGGCTATTTTAGATATGTTTCTCAAGCATGTTTACTGACCCAGAGAACAGAGGTAACTAATAGCAGTAGCTGTCCTCCCAGAGAGCGCTACCTTAAGCTGCCCTTACATCTGTCCTTTTTTATAGTGTATTCATTTTACACAGTAATTTTTTCAGTAGTCCTAGCGTATATTTAATCATACACATCAGTGTTTCTAATTCTTATTATTACACAGATCACTTACATTTATGCCTGTGCTAATTATCTTTTCACACCTGTGGTCGTTATTTCAGCCTATACCTGCAAGTGGCGCATCCTGTTCTTCTACCCTCTCAAAAGTAATTTTAGCTCTGGGTTTCCATTCTCAGTTTACAGTCTGAGCTCCTACATGAAAAAAAGCCCCACACAATTACATTTTTTTATGCTAATCAAACTCCTCAGACTTCTGTTTTCTCTACCTATATTTTTTCAAAGCTGAGAATCTAAACAGTATTAGCAAGGCATATTTATTTCCATGTTCTTAATAGCCTCTACCAATATTTGATGTGTAAAAGTACTTATTGCTTGTTGTAATGAATTATGGAGCATAAAAACAATTACCAGGAAGCTGAAAATGATGTGTTTTTCCACTAATATAATTCAAGTAGAACTTCTTGCTAGACAAGGTTTATAGAAACTTAGATGGCAGCGAAGAATTAAATGAATTTCAGGAAGGGAAAGTCCGTGAGGCTGTTAAACACGGTTATGGTCCCTTGGTCAAGAAGGTGCCAAACCACAGCTTGCTGGAAGCCAGATCAGTCAAGGGGTCCTACAGGAAAGATGGGGAGAGACTGTTCAGCCGGGCCTGTTGTGACAGGACTAGGGGTAACGGTTTCAAAATAGAGGGAGGTAGATTTAGATTGGATATTAGGAAAAAATTTTTTACACTGAGGGTGGTGGAACACTGGAACAGGTTGCCCAGAGAGGTGGTGGATGCCCCATCCCTGGAAACGTTCAAGGCCAGGTTGGATGGGGCTCTGAGCAACCTGATCTGGTTGGAGATGTCCCTGCTCCTTGCAGGGGGGTTGGACTGGATGACCTTTGAAGGTCCCTTCCAACTCAAACTATTCTATCATTCTATGATTCTATGAAATGCTTTAGATTTTAAAGAATAAGGTAAAAGGAGAAAGCAAAGAGGGGAGAACAACCCAAACCAGATGGTCCAGGAATGCGAGCTTTACCCTCAGCTCATATTCTTCTCATCCTTTCTTTCCTCAAGGCTCAAGCAATCATTCAAAATTACATAACTTCTACTGGAATTTGCAACAAGCGATGAATTAACGGAGCTTCTGTTGTCACAGAAAACTTAACAACCAAGTACTTTAAAAGTAGGAGAATTTAACATGGAAAATGCCAACGAATTGTCCTTATAGAGAAGCTGACCTAAAGCTGGGGGAAAAAAAAAAGAAAAACAAAAAAAGACACTACCATGATGCATACCAGCTATAATCTAAAGACCATGTGTTGTTTACTATGATAGAAAGGCAGTCTTTTCTCTTCGGTTTCATACACACGATACATGTATCTCCCAGTACAAAAGGAACCACTGCTGTTAGATGTTCTTCTGTCGTTTGCAAAATCAGGTTCAGGAAGTCTACTGTCACCTGCGCGTAGTAGTAACTTACCAACCTCCACATGAACGCCTGCGTGCCCACCGTTCGTCATCCCATTCATCAGCTCTGTATCCTCCAGCTTCAGCTGAACCGGAGGCCGGAACTTCAGCTCCTCCTCCATCTTCTCCCAGCTGGCCTTCGTTCGAGAGCCGCTCGCGCTGTTAAAATGGCATTTCACCTTCTGAATAACGTTATCTGAAACAATATAAAAACATGCTTCAATTAGCTCTGCAAAAGTTAAGTGCTTTAGGTAATTATTTTGATTTTATTATCATGGCATTCCTTTCTGATTGTTTTTCATAGAATAGTTTGAGTTGGAAAGGACCTTTAAAGGTCATCTAGTGCAACCCCATAATAATTTCTTCCTTAATTTCTTTTCTTATCAGCTCCAGGTATAAAATTCCACTGCTGGTTAGGGAACAAAAATTCTTCTCCTAGGTATTTTACGTCGCGCCCAGTCCCTTCCGGATACTTCACATCTCAACATCCTGCCTGTCAGTGGACTGAAAACAAGCTTTTGTATTCCAGGTTAGATGGCAACACATTATCTTAAACTCATAATTACCATGAGAAGTAATTACACATCATGTTTTAACAACGTCAAGGATTAGGATTGCACCGGAGGACTTCATGTCGTGGTAGAATATGCAGTGCAATAAGCATTCCTTAGTGAAAAATCCTGTATTTTACCTTAAGTCAGTCTGCTATAATTATCTGTAACTACAAGCAAAAGGCTAAGATCTTACGCATCAAGCGCATCTTAAATCCAACCACAGGAAAGAAAAAATTAAAAAAAATGAAAATAAGCACAGAGCAACATTAGATAGACTCAGAACAGAACATAGTATGATATTAAAAGTGAAAAAAGTACTTTTTTTCTTTAAAAAGAGCGTTTTGCAATTAAAAGAGGCTATAAATTCCCAAATTCCTACTCAAGTTACAAAAAAAAAACCAACAAACCAACCAAAAAAAAAAAACCACACCTCATTTAGATCTTTAGATCTCAGCATAAAATTAAATCACGCCTGGAATGTGGATTTCTCAATCTTTTAAGCATGAGCTTAACGCTACTACCGAAACCTGGACAGAAGTGTGCTAACACACTGCAATATCTTATCCTTGCCCAGAAAAGTTTC